>QPKB01000003.1:2129471-2142863 GCA_003546025.1 Camphora micrantha | reverse complement strand
CATGAGTTGGATCTTCAAGGTAAAAGCTTTACTTCTAGGCATGAGGGCTCCTTTTCTATTTTTGTAACTGACCGAATTGCAAACAAGGGAAGTTGACCCCACCTCCACAATTCGGCCAACCTTAATGCCTACAAAACCTGAAATGAATCTTCAATCTACACCAATAGACTCCTTCATACAGCAGTCTTGTACTACCAAGGGGCTCTAATGCCAAGCTATGATACCCGAATAGTTGTACAAGCCCAACATATCCTTATTGGACCGATACTTCTGGGAACAAGTTTAACATATTCTACATATAAAGTCCTTTATTTCATATAGTTCTTTTAATACTTTTACTTCTTAACATAAAAAAATGGTGGGAGATGAAAACAATAATAATTTCATTGACTCAAAAGTGATCTAAAGAAAAAATTAGCACACATGTATCCGTATCCGTGTCCTAGATTTTCAGAAGTGAGGAGTCGTTTCCCCGATCCCCGTATCAGTGTCCGTATCCATATCCGTATATGACATCATAGATACCAAGTAAATTCTAGGGTTTACAAAAACCATCAACTAGAACAAAAGGAGAAAATGAGAGAAGGAATAAACACACATGCGTACGGTTCCCATGGAGCTTCGTACGAACAGCCTCGTATGGCCCACCTGGGCCCATCAATCATGGGGCCAGTGGGAGACCTACCTATGAGCAAAATTGTAAGTCCATCAAATCATCATAACCACTTGATCCAAGCCCCAAAAGTCTCACTGGTTTATATCGGAAAAAAATTGACCCCTCCATCCTACGGTCCATCCATTCGGATCAGTGCAAATCCAATGGATCTAGTGTAAATAGGGGTTGGGGGTTTTGATGGTCCCTTTGGTTCAATGCCCAGGTGAGTCTCACATGGCTTAGGAGAATATTTTCCAATGCGTGCGGTATGCATGGAAGCTTCTATGCACACCTTGCTATAGGGCCCACCTGAGACCCACTTGGGGTTGGGGACAGGGATGGGGATGAGACTAGGGGGATCTCTTCATCTAGTTGGGGCCTACATGTGTACAAAATGTGGGCCCCACCTAATCATCCTAACCCCCTTCATAAAAGACAAACAAATTTCACCCCTTAAAATATTGACCCTCGATCCAATGGTGCAGTCCATTTGGATGTGCGTTATAAATAAAATAAAATAAAACGAACGGCATAATTCCGCAGGGAGGGGGGGTGTGATCTATTTGGATATGTCATCAGGTTGGCCCACTATGAGGTCTGCACTGGATAATTTCTCTATGAATGTGTCTCTGTTTTATTGAATTTCCTGTTCCAACAAATTACATTTTAGTCCCTGAACTTCTTTTGTAAATACTATCATGCTGAAGCACAACAGAATTAAGAAACAGGTGAAAGGAGAAATGCATTAAGTTGTAGAACCCTAAGAAACATAGCTTTTGGCAATTTACCAGTATCCCAGTCAATGCAGCAACTTTGATAATTACAAGTAGCAGCTTGCTAAGCTCCAAGTTATCTTGAATTTCCTTTTTTGCAATACTTCCTTGTATATCCTCGTATATCCTATCCACCCTGCATAGAGTAATAAATATGGACTGGGATTTTGTACCATGAAATAGTAATACATCGATGTAACAGAACATTAACAATCATTTTATAGCATTATAGGCAAGTTATAGCCATACAAGTCTTCATCAACGAAGGAAAATACATACCACATCCTTCCCTCGTTATCCAGTATGGCTGTCAAGATGACTTTAATGGAGTGGTAGCACTCCTGAACTGCATATTTCATGTAATCATCTTTAGTGATTTTCTCCCAGAGCACATCTTGTGATTCTTTGTTCTCTACCGCAATATCCTTAGCTAGAAATATCTGAATGAGAAATAAAATATAAACAATCACTTCCATGAACTAAAACCGCTAATGCAACAAATCTTGGGGAAACAAAAAGATATATTATCTAAAATACATCAAACAAGAAAAGTTCAGTATTAATACTTTGCTAGCAAGAAGGAACAAAGGCCATTGGACCAAAGGAAAATTTCCAGAATTCTTAGGCATAAGAAGTAATTCCATCTCCCTGAAAGCAGCAAGGAAGAAAATAAGAACGCATGGAATCGAAGACGACTTTAAAAAGGAAAAAAAAAATCATCCAATCCATTATGCTTGAGTAAGCCCAATGATGCTTACGAATTGGTAATGTAGTCTTCCTCTCGTAAGTTTCTTATAATTTCATTCCAGAAAGGAGAAAACTTAGCAGCATCCAGCTTGTTCTTTTCCACAACCTTCAGTCATTTAACCAAAAATCTCCTTGGTTAAGACTTAAGAGTAATATATTCTAAACCATAAAGGATCAAGGAAGCCAAACCCAACCAAGAGAGACAAGAGAATAAATTTGAAGCAATTGACCATTGAGAAAGACCGACTCTATATCATGGTTTTGATTTCTCCAAGAATAACATATCATGTCTTACCAAACCCACTCAACCAGATTCAGATTCCTGATGCATCATCCAGACTCTGAACAATTAAAAAAAAAAAAGAAACTATGTTGTTTTTAACTATTGAACATCATTTCAAAATTCACTACGAAATATTACAGCAACACTGTAGTTTCATCATCATCATTAAAGATTTATCCCAACTATGTTGGTGATTGGGATTAGCTACATGAACTCTATTTGTCCATTCCGATCGATCCTGGGTCAAATCCTCAGATAAGTTGCACTTCTTCATATCTATCATTACTACTTCCTCGGATAAGTTGCACTTCTTCATATCTATCCTTACTACTTCTATTCATGTCCTCTCCACCCAACCCCATTTCCTTGAGGTGGCATCAACCTGCAAAGAGAAACTTTTCCTACCTAGCAGTGTTGTTAGCCTGTGTTGGACGTGTCCAAACCATTTCAAACAAATCTCTCTTAATTTATCATCTATTGATGCTAACCCTAAATGCGCCCGAATACACTCATTTCTAATTCAATCTTTTTCAGTTTTGTAATGCATCCATCTCAACATGCTCATTTATGATACCCTTGTTTTTTTCATGTGTTGTTTCCTAAGTGGCTACCATTCTGCTCCATAGGTCAAAACTGGTCCAATCGTTGTCTTGTAAAATCTTTCCTTCTATGTTCTTGGAATGGGCCGATCACAAAGCACTATGGAAGCAAGTCTTTAATTCAACCATCCCATTTTTATCCTATCGGTATCAAAAGGAATCGCTGCCTCATAAGAGTTTCATCCCTTTGCATATCCCTATTGGAGTATCAATTCATTTATTGCCTTTGTACAACATATTTAAAAGCACATGGATTTCAAAGCCCCCCATCATCTCTCAAGTCTTGCATGCACCACATTTCTCAATTCACCCACCAATACTATGTTATTGGCAAACAACATTCACCAAGGTACCTCCACCTGTATATAAGCAGTTAACTCGTCCATAATCAGTGTAAAATGACAAAAGTTTAAAGTTGAGCACTGATGCAAACTTATGGCCACTGGAAGCCTATTAAGATAAAGCTTTCGTAATGAGACTACTTTTTTCTTTCTTTTTGTGCAAAAGATCCAAAATTTTCCTACCAAACAAGCATTAAGAATCCATAAGACACCAATAAATAAAATCTGTGTTTTAACTTAAAAATACTTGAAGTCAACATGCTAAAATAATCCATTAGAAGCCACCTTCTCTTTGGACCTCATTATCATCACTTACCTTCTTGGATTACAGAAGTACCCTCCATAAAAATTATTTACATATAGCATCTACCCTGTATTTGACATTTTCAAAAAAGGTTTAAGTTGCATAATTTATATTGTTTAAATGAGTAGAAAAACTTCTAATGCTAACAGTAAGTAACTAGCACAATAACCCACACTAAGCATAGGCATGACCCACATGGCTAGGGTCCACGCTCCATCTAATTAGTTTTGACATCTTTTAATAAATAAATACACATAAGTATTGGGTTGTGTAGTTCTAAGGTTAGTTATTTAAAAAAATAATAATAAGGACACGAGCTCAAATCTCCTGTCCTGTACATTTTTAGCCTTTTTACAAATGCTCATTAAAAAAGTCAAAATTGAAAGAAATCTGATCAAAATTGAATCCAAAACCCTTGTCTTTAAAATATTATAATTTGTTAAAGGAGAAGCATGTGTTTTCCATTTTCAAGAAATACTAGTTCATTCTGATGCGGGGTTTTTTTTTTTTTTTTTTCCTTGAACGGTAACAGTAAGATTTGTTTAAAATAAAGAGGAAAGTACAACTCTTCATTCTGATGTTTTCACATTCCATTAATTGTAAATATTTTAAAAAAAAAGTTAATTAACAAAAAGCACTAATTGGCAGAAATGCCTGCCTCTGCCTCACACAAAATAAACAATAATTGGCATTCAAAGAATGGTAAAAGGATTAAAATAGAATGCACAAAAAAGCACTACATTTACTAGACGAGAGGAATTATTACCTAACAAATCTATATTGGGTAAACAGAAAAGGAGTTAATTAACAAAAAAAAAAAAAAATTTGCGAACCAGTAAAGAAAGCAGAGTAGGTATTACAAAATGCAAATAGCTGCCAAGGATTTGATTGAGAAACATTACAATCTAATTACATTAATTGGAATTCCTAGGACAATATTGTACAATTTCCCAAGATATTATACAATATGGAGAATGATCTACAAGCAGAATATGCTTAATATGCAGTCATCCAACTCGTGCGGCCCACTTAGATGAATGCCCGTCAATGGTATGAGAGGAGATGAAAAGGTCTCTTTATGGAGAAGAGGGAGCCAAAAAATCAGCCCCACCAGATTAATTTAGCCCTTGATTTAACAGCCTTAAAATTTAATGGCATCTTAACCATAGAGATTATTTAGATTCAATTTGAGGGTGAGTGATGATTAAATATGTAAAATTAGGCCTAATGCCAGATCATAGGATGACAAGATTATCAAAGGGGCTGCACTAATCAAAGTTGGGCCTACGTGGGTCCCATAGAGCAGGACTGCACATGCAGTCTCTCGTAAGAGATTATTTTCCATCATTACAATGGTGTGATAATGTACCATATGTACACTCAATTTGTGTAAAACCTACTGAGATGTGAAGTACAAATTGTAAGAGTCATTTCATTCATAAGATCTCCAAATTAAATTTCAAATTCCTTATGCAGCATCAGATTACGGATATGAATAAATTTCAAATGATTAGAAAAGAAGAAAAGTTGCCATTCAAAAAACAAAAGAAAAGAAAAGAAGAGAAGTTTGTGCCAGATCCAAGAACTGAATATCTTCTTTGAACCAGAAATCAAACTTCGATCTGCTTATCAATACAGCTAATGTAACAAATCATATTACCTGATCAGGTGAATCAAGGAAACCCCTGCAATGAAGAATTCAAATTCAGAAGCTTCTACAAAAGAAATAAGGAGATAAATAATCACACAATAGAAAGAAAGAGGCATGAAAAAAATAAGAAAAAGATTAATACCTCCTGGGTATTGGAACGTGAAGAGTGTCCATGAAAGCCCCGGGAAACTTCTCAAAAAGTTTGTGGACGGCATCTACAGATCTAATCTGAAGAAGGGAGACTAAAAGATGTATCACATAATATAAAAGCAAGAAAACAAGAGCCAGAGAAAAGAAATAGGGTACTACTTCAATAAATAATATACATGGGTAAAATGAAAGAACATTCTACCCATTTCACCCTTTATGTTCATTGATGGAGAAAAGAAGTTGAAACAAGGAAATAGCAACCAGACAAGGAGGGAACAGAGAATACAGGGAGGTAGAAAGGAAGAAGGTAGGTTGCAGAAAATGTAATATGCGGAAATAAAAGCATCCAAACACAGCCCCGGATTACAATTAGCCAAATGCAGCCTTGGATTAGAGTTCATATCATGCACAAATGCATATGAAGGCTTCTAAACTCAATCCAGTTGAACTTCAAGTAACACATTCAGTCCATAACTTTGCTCACTTAGAGTAGGCATGAAGTAACAGGGAAAAATGAAATAAAATAACTCATATAACACAAATTAGAACTATAAAACAAAAAAATGTGGAAGTGCCAACTTTAAACTCATTGCCCAAAATTTATCCAGAATTGGATCAACTGTTGTAATAAACTAAAGTAATATGGGCTTTTATAAATAGGACGTTGCAAGAATATAGTGAGATCAGACATATTCAGAAGTACCTATCAATTAGGTAAAAGTAATTGTACACTGAGTGTCTACCATATATCAAAGTGTCAACAGTAAAGAAAAGATTATTATCGTGTTGGCAAGAAACACACACACACACACAAAAAAAAAAAAAAAACCATGGGTTTTTGTTGCCTTTTTTTCATTGGCCTTTTTTGGTGAATAGCTTCCCCTCAGTTGCTCCTCTGCTTAGGGGTGGTGTCAGTTAGCGAAAGGTCTCCCAAAATTCTCTTGTAATTGCTATTCTTTCTATTGGAATATATCACTTATCTTTCAAAAAAAAAAAGAACCATATATATATATATATATATATATAGAGAGAGAGAGAGAGACACACACACACACACACTTGACAAAGTGGCCCAGCCAAACAGAATGTAAAGAAGAGAATGGCCCTATGCAAAACGCCGGGACGATGACTTTGGTGTAAGACTGCAATATGGCTCCCTTGTATAGAGAAGGAACTGGCTCACCATGTATTGCATCTGGCCCAAATAAAACTGATGGTGATGAATGATGATAGCCATCAAGTGTGACAAATGACAATTTTGACAATTTTACCCTGTCAGTCTATTTTTTAGATCTCTTATCAGATAGTAATAATCTTTCAATCAAGAAGAATTCTGGGACATGCAATCCATGTTGGTTCCAACTATCCAGCGTGCATGCAGGTGGTCCAGGTGGGCTTTACAATGCAGCCCATACCTAATATGAGATGGATGGGCTCAAAATGGATCAATCCCCTTCTGTAAATTCAGTTCGAAAATAACATAAAGCAGGACCATATTATATGCACCACCATATTAGGACATCACATGTTGGATCATTCCAATACGCTGTTAACTTAAGATTAAAACAACTCTTCCACTTCCCCTGGTCGTGTTCCAGTATTAAGATATTGAACAATCAAATAGAACCCAAATATTGAGATGACGCACCTCCCCCAAACGATCTCTGGCACCAAGCAGGAACCCCACAACAGCTGATACAAGTGTGTAGAATACATAGATATCTAATAAATAGATCTGTCAAAGAATAAGAGACAAACTGTTAAAAAAAAAAATGATCAAAAAACTTATTCTTCTACAGACAATTTATGTGTTCTAGTTAATCATTTTGATCAATCAGGGATTGGATGTGTTGTGCATGTACAAAAACGAAGATGTTAGACAAAAAAACAAGAAAGAATATTAGAGTAAATTATGACATTCTGTATAAACAGTGGCAGACACAGGATTTTTGTTTGAGGGGGCGGACCCAAACAGGTAGTTTGATTTTGCAATCTCACGATTTTTCATGTGGGTTTTGAATCGGACCCAGAATTAAACCGCAACCATGTGCATGGGCCACCCCTGTGTATAAATAACGAATAAGATACACAGGAAAAGTCTGTATTAAACCGCAACCATGTGCATGGGCCTCTACTATCATGCTTGAAATTATGTCAGTGTACTATAGGCAAGGCCTGAACCCATTATATATTCCTGTGGTTCTAACTCAAACATCCAAAGCTAAAAGATCACCATGTCCCAACTATGTTAAGGGTCAGCTACATGAATTCTGTCTTGCCATTCCAGTCTATCCAGGATAAAAGTTACTGTTTAATCTGTTTTTATACTGGTTTCCTTTGAATTTTTCCAAAATAGTTTTTTTTATTGGTCTCCTATCAACCTTTTTGAGCATATCCTTTTTAATGGTAAATTTGGTAGCACGACCCAAACTTGCAACCCAATGTGAGCACCTTCCAATTTTTATAAACCACACATCGCCCGCCCGCCCGCCCGCTCGCCCCCCCCAACAACAACAACAACAACAAAAAAAAAAAAAAAAAAAAGGAACTGAGCAAGCTTCTTACATAAGAAAATTTTTACTACCACCCACGAAAACCCAAGGCCGATTCCAAGCAACGAAGGCAAAAGGCCAAAAGAAAATAATAAGAAGAAACTACCCAAAGTGAAATGAAACAAATGCAACAGAGATCAGCAGAACTGTGGTTTTAAGAATTGGCCGAGCCCAAGACGACTCAGTCAACTCATATCAGACAGAAACCCGTATTGAATGGCTAGGACTCAGCTGAGTCATGAAGCAACATAGCCATTATATTGGACTAAATGGTGATCAACTTGTAACCAATACTAGGTTTCAAAACCATGAAGATAACACTATGGAAAAAACACTGGATAAATTTTTTTATAGAATGGTACTTCTACAACCAAAAAAAAAAAAAAAAGTACCATATCATTAGTGCCTATGCTCCCCAAGCAGCATTAGATGAAAGTGTCGAGAGCTAATTCTGGGAGGAGATTGATGGTTTACTACAAGATATTCCAACTAGTGAAAAGAGTTTCCTAGGAGAGGACTTAAATGGGCATGTAGGAAACGATAATAGAGGATATGAGAGCATGCATAAAGGACAAAGATTTGGAGAAAAGAATGAGTTAGGAGACACTATCTTGGACTTTGCATTAGCATTAGACCTTGTAATAGCAAACACTTACTTTAAAAAGAGAGGAGCAACTAATTACTTATAAAAGTGGAACTAACAGGAGCCAGACAGACTTTTTTATAGTTAAAGAACATGACTGGTTGGCTTGTAAAGACTGTATGGTTATTCCAGGACAGAGTTTGAGCACACAACATAGGTTAGTAGTTATAGATACTTGCATTAGAAGTATAAAAAGAGTAGTAGTAAATAAAATATACCCTACAACAAGGTGGAGGAATTTGAAAGGAGAAAGAACGACAATATTTAAAGGTAAAGTAAGTGAGGATGGAGATTGGAATTTTGAGGGAGAAATAATAGAGATGTGCAAACAAATAGCTAACTGTATTAGGAAGGAACCAAAAGAGGTGCTTGGAGAGACAAAAGGAAACGAACACTATAATAAAGAAAAACCCATTTGAGATGGTTTGGGCATGTTCAACGTAGGACGGCAACGGCACCAACAAAGAAAAGTTTGGCTATGAAGGTTGATGGCCCACCAAGGGAAAGGGGTAGGCCAAAGAGGACGTGGATGGAGGTTGTAAACATAGATATGAAGAAGTGTAACTTATATAAGGATTTGACTCGAGATAAATCGGAATGGAGAAACAGAATTCGTGTAGCCGACCCCAACATAATTGGGACAAGCCTTTGCTGATGATGATGGTGATGATGATGAGAATGGTACTTTTACAATGAGCACAACTAAACAGAAGTCCTACAGTATGATAGATGCAGGACAGACCTGAGGTTGAGCTGGTCAGTCAGTCCCAAAAAAAAAAAAAAAAATTAGCAGAAGGTCCAATAAAAGGAGAGACTTCCAGAGGGTGCAGCATACTTTAGTAGTAGCTAGAATTGTTTCCCAAATAGAATTAGGGAACTAGTAGCTATATAAAGGATTGTAATCCCTCTTATTAAGAAGTTGATTGATGAATAAAGAAATTTTCTCCTTGAGTTTCCTCTCGGTTGTCTGTCTTTGGTGTGAGACCAAAACTGTCTGTGGTGTGAAGCCTAGACATGTGATCTATCCTAAAGGTTTCGCCTGGAAAGTAGTTTCTGGCCACCCTTCCCCTACCCACTCTGCATCAAAGGTGACATGATCCAGCAACATGTAATATTTAACATTGTCAAATACGTCAAAACATTAAACTACTCTTTAAAGTTGTTACCACAATCATCTTAGAAAATAATAATAGGTAGGAACAGTACTTACAGCAACCACTGGAGCCCATAGGCTAGCAACTGTCAAAGCATTGTGGTTATCTGCAGATACAGACAATCAATTTGATCATTAATGGTTAATAATGAACAAAGAAAAGGACAACAAACTGCCAGCATTTAACCAATGGGTGCTAATTAAGATGGGAAAGGGAGAAAAAATATCTGATAGAATAAGTCTCAAGCATACAACTATGAGAGCAACTTAAAATATCGCTATCAAACTTCTATATACATACATGCCTAGGTCATGATCACAAGCAAACTGTACAGGATAATTTCACTGTGCCAGCAGATCTATGGTAAACCCAAAATGAATGCCAATCACTTGAAGTGAATAGGAAGATCTACGGGTAGATCAGGAATGCCCAGAGTCATCCTAATCAAGTTAGGAAAGCTATAGATTTCATGGTCCAAAAACCAAACCGTTGAAAATAGAGGGTAGTTAAATTCTACGGCCGAAGTAACATCGATCAGTGAGAGAAGTTTTTTTTTTTTTTTAAAAAAAGGGTAGTTAAAACCTATAGCCAAAGTAACACCGATCGGCAAGAGTTGGACACCCATTAATACATGAGGTAGTATTGATGGCGAAGCCCGGGGGCCACGATGAAGATCTACACCTCCGACGGTGAGATCGAGCCCTAAGACTCAAAACCCTAAGATCGTTTAGGGGAAATACCCCAAAGGGGAACTCATAAGAATAATTCTGAAATCTTATTAAAAATATATCATAAACATATCAATAAGGAGCTTCTCTATATATAAAGTAGCATTGATCCTAAATAAGCAATAAAGGAAATAGGTAATCCTATTCAACATATAAATTAGAAAGGAAATCTTCCTAAACAATTAAGCAACCTACTATTCTAGAAATAAGTAAATAAAGTAACACCACTAATCTAGAAAACATGTGAAATATGTGAATCCCATCAGACGGGTCCATCAGGCCTGTGGGTCCTGATCTTGGATCTCACTGCATCAACTCTCCCCCTCTTGGAAAACTCGACTCCGGCGAGTTGAAAGGTTGATAACACAAGAGAGAATCTGACCACAAGTTCAGAAAATGTCCACCTGGGTCGAAAATCAAGCACACAAATGTCCACCTCTTCTTTTGATATGCATCTTCATGGCATGGCGTGGGAGTTTGAGGCAATGTGGTCAGCCATCTAAAAGTAGTTCGGAAGCAACGCTTCTTCCGCTGTCTGCATTTAGTGCAAGCTTGCGTTTTTCCTATGAGAGACTGCAACTGTAAAATCTGTCATATCTAAGTGCAATCTTCAAGCGTCCATTGTTGATCCCTGAAGATGAAGTCAATGTGATGGACTGCAATAACTTGATCGTCTTGTGAAACAACTGGAACAATCGAATTGATTTGTAAAGACCCAAGTGAATTTTTTGGAAGTGGCATGATAATGAGCTCCACCGGATGTTCAATCTTTTTGCTAACCTGTTTAGAGTCTTCAATAGTTGCTTGACCTTATACTTCCTCAACCCTTTGCAGCTCCTGAGTGGCATTACCTTGATCAATATTGCTTGTACCCACAAAATCAATGTTGCCATGAACTAGCATTTCAATGTCATCTTTGTTGTGCGAAGTCAGCTCTTTTGGTGCAATCATGACTACTTTTTCAAGTTTTTGCTCCTTTTGTGGTGCTTCTGTGGAAGGTGCAGACAACAACTAAAATGTTGATGTCATTGGCATGAGTCTGCTCCATCTTCCATTCCTGAAAAGGGTATATGTGTTTGCCTACGTATCATGATGCACTTTCCGATCAAAAAGCCATGGACAACCAAAAAGGATATGAGCAATATTCATATGGACCAAATCACACCAAATCTGATCTTCATAGCCGCCAAGCTTGAAAGATATCAAACATCTGTGAGTCATGGGAATGACATGACCATTAGACCATGTGACTTGGTAGGGCTTGGGAAGCTTCTCAGTGGGCAAATTAAGCTTGTCAATAACCGCTTGTGCGATAAAATTTATTGCACTACCATTGTCAATAACCATATTAACAGCTTTGTCAACGACTATCACCCGCGTGTGAAATTTCGTAGCATGTTTCCATTCTTCTTCCTCTTCTTCATTGGTATTGAGAAGGCGACGAATGACGAGTGGGATTATCTTCTCCTTCAAAAAATCTTTCCACAATATGAGCTCTTTGTCGACATTCTTGCTTGTGAGACCCTCTAAGCATGCACTCAACACGAATGGCTTCTAAGTATACCTCGTGACTGGTTTTGTAATAATTCATATTTTCCAAGATATCCAGTCGCGAGCGTTGGACATAACGAGCTAAATCATGTCTCTAATCTTCCTCCAATTCGCATAACTCATACAACTCTCGAAAGTGGCGGGTGTATTCATCAACAGTCCAATTTTCTTGCGTCAAGTTGAGAAATTCCTCAAAATAGAATTCATTTTCAAAATACCAATTGCCATATTTGCGCTCAGACAGAATTCTTTGAATTTTAATGGGGCTCCCAAAAAGTTTCATATTGACTTAAATCAATGATGCAAATATACTGGTTTGCAAATTTCTGCACTTCTTTTTTTTGGTTCACCGAACTTAGAATCGGTCTACCCAGGCCCTGTGTGGGTTGGGTAACCGTTTCTTTTCTCTGTCTGTTTTTTTTTTTTTTTCTTTCATTTCCTTTTTTTTTTCTGCTAGTGGGCTGGGTCGGGTTCTGACTCAGATCAGGCCCGAAATCAAATCAGGCCGCAGAGAGAGAGAGAGAGAGAGAGAGAGAGAGAGAGGGCATGTGGGAGGGAAAATTTTCTATTCTCTTTGTCCTGTCTCGAAGTGCATGTAGGAAGAAATACAACTTGCTTAGGACTCTTACCGATTCGATTTGGAGAAAGAAGAGAGCTGCAGCTTCTTCGATGATGAGGAGGCAGATGCTGGCTGGCTGCTGCTGTTCGCTGCCTGCAGAGGGAACAGTGGAGCAGTGGAGCCTGTAGGGAGTGCGGCGATGGAAGCAGTGGAGAGGAGTAGCTTCGTCAGGTGCAAGGTACTTTCTTGAACTCAATCTCCTTCTCCTCTTCTTCTTTCTTCTGCTGCTACTTCTTTTCTTTTTCTTTTTTTCTTTCCTGTTATGTTATCTCCTATCTGTGTCTTTTTTCTTTTCTTTTTTCCACTTCTCCTATGCTGTTTGACCCTTTTTTTTTTCTTCTGGTTTGTGAAAGGGAGGTTCAGCTGAGATGAATATAGGGGATGACAGGAGATGGAGTTGGCTGAAATGGCGTCAAAGTGGGTTCGGATGGGGCCTACACAGGATTCAGTTGGGCTGGTTTTTTTTTTTTTTTTTTTTTTTTTTGGATTGGGTTTTGATGCTTGGCGATTTGGCTCGCCGTGAAGTTTGAGAAGTTGGGGTGGAAGTTTTGATCGCTTGAGATTTGGCTGGGTGAAGTTTGAAGAGGTGGGCTGGCTACTGGGAAGAGAGATATGTGGCGGTGGGGTGGGTTTTTGTGGGTC
>QPKB01000003.1:1945133-2129371 GCA_003546025.1 Camphora micrantha | reverse complement strand
CCCTTCACGTAGCCAGACTTTAGCTAGGACTTTGATTGACAGCCTTTGCAGTCCAAAGGATTGGATCCCGCCTGTGAGAGGTGATTCAGCCTGTGTCTGTATCAACTTTCCTATCGAATATTGAAAAATTATATAGATTATTACTAAATTAAAATTAAGATTATAACAAATAGTAATCTAATTTTGTTAGCTATAAAAATGATCAGTACATCGACTTAACAAATGAGCCACTTCAGAGAGATCCACTCATGTTTTTTCTCAGTATAGTAGTTTTCCTTGTTAAAAACTCTGACTAGATCAGGTAGCATCTTCTTTTCTCGTCCTAATTTGATAGACCAATATATTCAAATAAATAAAGCCAAGTATCTAATAAAATGACTTAAAGTTCAAGATACGCACCAGTTTTTCTACTCTAATAGGGATGACCTAGAACCACACCTAGTTTTGCTTTCATCTTTCTCTCTGTTTGCGATGTTGGCTTTTTGATTGTTTCTGTAATGAAGAATGATCCATATTTGATTAATGTGTCATTAGTGTCACGCCCCGAAACTGGGACCCTGTCATTTATGTCTTTCGCTAAATCAATAATAATAATACACAAAATATACCTGAAAATTTTGTAGTGTTCCACCTTTTTATCATAAGATCTATCCACTTGGTAGGACGACATCCTTTGGTGGTGGTTTCTTGCGTACTCCTCTCCTTTAGCATCCTTCAACTCCCTGAATTGTTTGGTAGCAGCCTATAAGGTATAGTTACTCAATCTCTCGACCCAAATTGATGTTCATTTGCCTTTTCTATATCAATAGGGTCCTCCTTCTAAATCAAATTGATCCTGCAAGAAATCAGATAAGTCTAGATAATTACTAAAATATGAAAAAATCTACGATACAATGGTCAAAATATGATGTTAGGATCATCAAATCAACCCCTCTATACCAAGATCATCTTATCTTCTGCATGTGTGTTGCATCAACAAATTCAATATGGACTCTTCATGGAATATGCCATTCTCTTCCCAAAAAGAAGATCATCCGTCTTCTTAGTACAGTCTGGAAATTTTGACTTCGAATGAGCGGCAAGTGTGGTATCAGAGCCAGCCTTTCTTGGTTGAACTCTGTTGAATCACGGAACCACTGAGAGAGGGGGGGGGGGGGGGGGGGTGTGAATCAGTGGTTTTTTTTAATTTTGACCCTAATTACTGAGTTAACAAGATGAAATAAAACAATAAACAAGGCAGCAATCACATGCAGAGACACCAAATATAACGTGGTTCACCCTGAAGGCTACGTCCACGGTGCAAAACGACAGTCCGGACACCGATCCGAGACAGTCCAAATCTTATTGCCAATTTAGTGCACCAACAACAAGGAGCACCTACCCTATTTTAAGATAGCTCCCACTATCTGGGAGGCACCAACCCCCTTAATTTCTCCTGCACCAACAACAGAATCACCAAAACTTACGACATCACCCACTGTCATTTTACAATGAAAAAGTGAAGAACCCTTTACAGATTTCGTCACTACAATCTCTCTTTCTCTCTCAAAGACCCTTACAATCAGATTTTCAATAAATATGAATTGAGAAAAGAAGCTTATCTTAAAAGAACTAAATGATGAAGAAAGCATCTTCTTGATGTAGCTTTTTCTTCTTGACTTGCTGTAAAGAAAATCTCAGAAGTATTCTCATTGGCCAAGCCTCTCGCCTTCACCAAACTCTCATCATCCTCTCTCTTTAATAATGCAAATCTCCAGCCTCATATTATTCATATCCTAGAAAGTTGGATCTCAAGCCAATAGAGAAGGTTGCTCACGCCAAAAAGATAGGAGGGATATCCTTTTTGATTTTCTTGCCGAGCAAAAAAAAATCCACCATGCTATTTCTCGTTTTGGCTAGACTGACTTACCATTTTAATCAGATGAGTATGATGGGCCACCTGCTTATTACTATCCAGCACTAAATGGGACCTACAGCAGCCTACCAAGAAGATATGTTAATCTTGCAGTGCAGAAAAACTGCAAAATGTATCCCATTAGAAAATCGTAACTTCCTCTTCCGAGCTCGAAATGACATGATTCTTGAGCCAAATGAAAGATATTTCAGAGAGCTATAACTTTCATGTTTTGAGATTTAACCCAGATTTGAATGGAAGATAGAGTAAAAAAACCATGAAGCTTACTGGTTAAAGAAAACAGCAACCTGAATGAGCCAAAGTTGTCCTGCTGTCCGGGCCATACTTAAAAACCAGAAGTCAGATCGACCCGATTCCAAAACCAAAAATCAAGCCCTCTCACTGATGCAACAAAAGTCATGTTGACTACTTTTAATTTCAGATGATGTAGATGGAAGATATATGCCTAGCAACATTTGGTTCACAGCTGTGTTGTAGTTCTGCACCCACACTCTGTTATGCACCACACATGTTTGCAATGTTGCAATTCTACACCACACTCTGTTATGCACCACACTTGTTGCAATGTGTGTGACAATGTGTTGACAATAATGCCAACACATAATCACTTGACCCTTCATTAAAACTCTCCATAGTATCCCAATACCAACAGACTCGAGATGTGTGATTTTCGGGGACTTCCAAACTATGTTGCCCTCATGGTGCTCAAGTGATGAGCTACCAATTTTGAAGGAAGCTTTCCATGTATGAAGCTTCAATGGATGACCCCTGGGGTTTACCAGGTTTCTGTCAAGGGAAGGCGAAGGCATATACCGACATTAGACCAGGGATTAGAATATTAAATCCCTGCTCTATTATAATAGAGCTTTTAAGTTTTTACCCTTCCAGTCTGGAGTTTATCCTCGGACAGTCATGGATAGAAGAAGAACTCTTCTACTTGAGTACTGTTTATTCATCCAATAGAAACCATGAAATGGATAATGCTTTCTTATGGCATACCAGGTATATACCGCATTTACACCATATCATTGAGACTGTCAATAGTAGAATCATGCGTAGACACGCTCTGCCTTCGACTTCTCTTAATCTTACTGAAATATGTGCTATATACCAAGATGGTATGATCATTTCATACCACGCATTAATGAGTATACAACACTTTGGCAAGAGGCCATGACTTTGGCCAGTCAAGGAAACTTCATCCCTGATGAAGTATTCCCTGTATAGTCCACCTTAGATAGGGGAATACAGTTACCCAGATTATAGAGTGACTCTTTGAAAACCCAGACTGAATCCAAAAGGATCAAAACAGTTGAGACTCTGAGAGCAACACGAAGGAAGAATACACCCAGTACTAATGGAACCCTACATACAGACCACTAATATGGATACAGAAGTATCTAGTAGACTTCCCAGTCCATGATTGGACTAATGAATACATCTTGGCTTTCACTCAAGAAATTAAGACAGAACCTGAAACATCTTAGTATGAAAGAATATTTCAAGAAGATGAACAGATCCCTCTATGCATTCTTTGTAGAACATAGAAGACTACTAAAGAAGGTTACACAGCTATGGTAACCATTCAGGATTCCATAGGAACTTCCTCTGGTATCAGTTTAGGAGTTGCATGAGCAACACATCAAGACTTTTTTCATGATAGTCTACAGGCTACTCATGAACCATAAAGAGCAGTATGATGCCACCATCCAAAAGGAATAGTCCAATTTTCCCTATGTAGAAAAGATGGAAGGAAATGAATCTATCCAGCAGAGCATCTACCTCTGGTCTTAAAATGAATAATATAAGACCATCACCTATGGCCCGTATACACCATTGCTTATATGGACCTTCCAAATTTTAGAGAGAATAATTTTATTCCTCTAAAACAGAGAATACTGTCCAACATCCATCTGTTGGCATGGCAGAGAAGATGGGAATTGGAGACATATGTCTCATATCCCATACACCACAAAATAATGAACCTACCACTAGGGACCTAGCAGCATTAGGAAATACCTTAGTGATAGAACCCAATGGCTAATTGAGATGGTGGCAAAACCAGTCTAGTCCAAGCTGAGATAGCCAATGAAGCAAGTCTCAAGCTAGACTTAATAAGAAAACTTTCTGGATGAAATCAGTAAATAACTTCCAGAAAATTTTTTGGAGTTGCCCTGGAACAAATGTACAACATAGTTGTCAACATTGAAAAGGCAATAGAGAATCTGACCCAACAATTGGACCAGATTATCTTTAGAAGTACAAGGTATTTCTAAGAAGATTAAGACAGTCCAAGAGGCTGTAGGTGCAGACCTTAAATGATTTTTCATGAACTGTGGACCATATGAGAATCCTTTAAAAGCACAAAGAAGAATGGCTGATACTTTGGAAGAGTTTTTTAAAACAAATCCAAAATATAGTCAGCACAGGAGGATACCAATTCCTTATCAGGAAATCTCGTTTAGAAAAGGCTAATAGCCTGGTGCTAAATCAAACCTTAGCCAAAGCACAGAATTTTGTTGATGTCTGGCATCATACAATTAAGAGAAGAGATACATTCTCATGTAGGACAAAAAACCAAGCAGATCTTATGCTGGATTACAGAGGTTTTTTGAGATATTTCTAGAATATCAACATGCCCTTAATCAAGACATAAAAAAGCTTGGAAGCACAGATAGCTCTGAAACAGAGTAGTCAAGAAGAATTGCAATATTAGAGAAGCAATCTACAAGAACTCTCTAATAACATACTTACAAACTATCCAAAATATAAAAGGATATTCTAGACATAAGAAGCGATTTAGCTTCATCACAGCAATGCTTATCCCTTCAGGGGACTGACAGATGCTATTACATTAGCAGAAATAAATGTCAAAAGCATGGCAGAACAATTAAGAGATGAAGTACTCCATGACTTTGATAAAAAATATCAAGTCAATGGAAGACGCTGTCAGCACTATTACTGGAATTCCAACCTCTAAAAGATGGGACCAGTATGGTATTAAGAAACCTAAGCACCAGTATCATATCATCCAATCTACTATGATACAGGAAAATGCACAGAAAAATAGATGCTGTTCAAACACATCTTGAAGTGGTAGAAAATACTACCAGAGATATATGGTGAAAAGCTCAATAGCCTAACCATATCCCCTGCTCAGACTGTAATAGCCAGCAAGGGTGTCCAGCTAAGACCTTCTCGACCTCCTTTGGGAAGAGTTGAATCAAACATGATTCATGTTAAGAATCTGGGGAGAAACCAAAATTCAATGCTCTTGATTTTGTCCATCAAGAAGGAAATTCTTTTTCCTTAAAGTTTGCTAAAAACCAACTATGGTAAAGCAAAAAAAAGATGCTGACCAGCTTGAAGAAGAGATTAAACTCCTTTTAACTAGGACTGTCTAGAAGACCAGAAATGGATGCAAACCTTAGGCAGAGGAAATCCCTAGATAAAGAGGCTAGTAGAACCAGACCTGTCATAAAACTACTAAGGTCCAACTCTTCTACTAGTTTGAATTCCAACTTCCAATGCAATACCCATCACTATTGCACAAGCAGAGAATTTTGACCAAAATTGAATCTATTATTGAGGAGGAAGAACCCTCGAAAAATAGAAGATCAGCCACAAAATACTGGTAAATACTATCAGTATAGACGGAGATAAAGATCAAGAAAAGGTTGAGAAAACCTAATACAGAATTCAAGGTTCCCATAACCATAGACCAGACTGAGTATGGTATTTTAAGAAAGGCAAGATGTTTGAAGGAAAAACTTTCATGCCTATCCAACCTATGGTATCAACAGGGATTATCCTTGATTTTAACACAGTGAGAGATAAGAAACAAGGCCTTGGAGGACTGGCAAAAAAGCAGATGGAGACTTGCTTCACCATGAAAAACATTTTAAATTTCAGAAAAACCAGAGTCTTTCAAAGACCCTGAACAGAGACACAAAGGTCTCAAAGAAAGGAAGTATTGAAGAAGAATACTTCTGAGCACAGAAGAGTAAATAAATTACCGAAAACCCAACATTCCTGGTCCTAGCAATAAAGAATGCTGGACATGCGGTGAACCTGGACATCTTTTGCTCCAGATTGTTCTATAAAAGAATGCCAAATATGTTCTGATGCACAGGAGACTGTACAACCTCTGATGAGGAAGAAGAAGGAATCCTCTTATGAATTCTTCTCTAATACAGTCACAATCAAGCAAGAGGTGTGAATCATCCAATACCAACCCCCTCTATCAAAAGTTTGAAAACCAAACATCAAGTGGAAGACCAGAAATGGTCAGTTAAGCATCAAAGGTTCAGAACAAAACCAATTCAAGCGCTAAACAAAACCCTAAAACACCATATATGAATAGACACATGTGAACTTACATTCAAAGCGCTGAACAATTTCTCCTTAACGGAGGCATCGACATACTTCCACCTACGAACACTCGGATCTGGTAACCTTGTTCGCACTTCTACACAAATCTTTGAGGCTAGTTTTGAGGCATAGGCCCCTACCGGTGCACGAAATTCGGAGGGATAGGGCACATTAGCTTTCCATATCTATCAACAATGCCTTGAACCTCTTTGCCGCGACTCGGGCCACGAACCCTGTTAACAGCTGATATTGTGAAGCCATAATATTTGAATTAGTTAGTATGTGAACAAATTTAAATAAGATCTCAAATCAATGTACATAAAGAGTGTATCTTACCAATAGTATTACCGGTAGTCACCTCAACTCGAGGACTACCTTGATGCTCGACATTGAGAGGTGGTGAGGGATGGCTACCCGCCTCAGGACGGGAAGAGGTATCCCCCTCTTCTGGTGTTCGGGTCAATGCCTCAAGATGTAATTGTGAACGGGCTCTAGATGGCACCTGTAACAGCTAAAATAACATAATAAAATATGAATATACATACAAAGAAAAACATGTGTATGAATTGAATCGATAAATAAGAAAGAATATATTTCACAATGCATAAACGCGTAGTACCTCATGCTCAAAAGAATCATTGGATTCAGCGTGACTGCCATCTTCACCCTCTGACGGCTGATAATCATCGTCATTTTCCTCAATCGCTATTTGTTGTTCCTTCCTCAGATTCTTATGTGGGCAGCCTTCAAAGCAGTTGTTATATTCTTCAATCCTAGAGCATTCATTCTCTCTCGGTTTCTTTTAATTGTCTTCGTTCTTTGCTTCTCATAGTTCGTTACCTTCTTCCGGGGAGTACTTCGTTTGGTCAACTGTTTCTTTGTCGTGTCCATTTTGCCCAACTATAAAGCATAATTGAACAATTTTTTGGGTGGATACGCATAATTCAACATTAGAATGTAAAGAAATATAATTATGTATTTCTATACATGATGCATAAAGTAACAATCTCAACCAGTGGATATGTCATATAAGCTCTAAATCCTTGAAATGTGGCTAGAGTGAGAGCGATGATTTTTTTGCTTAACCTTTTACATATCATAGAACAAATTAATTATGAACCCATCAAACACATAATATGACCAATCAACAACAAACATACATGACTGGATGAACCCCACCAGTGAATTTCAACTACATTAGTTAACAACAATGTTCATATAGAGTAAATGCAAAATAAAAACTACAAATCCTAGTCCACATCGAGATCCATATCACAATCCACATCAGGTTCATCATACTCTCCATTTTCTTCGTCATTTCTATTCCCTATCATTACCCCAACAGATGACCTAACCCTTGTAACAACTTCCCCTTCAACACCATCTCTCTATAACATTGAACATTAGGGCCAATGTCAATTGGAACAACATCGGTAATATTTTCTTGTTGGAACACATCGTTCTCTTCTGGCGATTGATCCGATGCTTCTCCATCACCCACCTCTGGTACATCAAAGACACCCCGGTGTTGCACTCGTTGGACGACTTGCCATGGTTGACCCCATTTGGTATCGTTTAGGTAAAAGACTTGCTTAGCCTGGCTAGGCAAGATGAAAGGGTCATATTGATACCACCGGCTTTGTGACATCAATACTTATGCAATAATCATCGGTTCGGAGTGTTCTACTTCGACCTGTGTTTCCCGTGTTGTACCATTCACACTGGAACAATACAACTTTGTTATGACACATGTACTCCAACTCCCAAACATTGCACAAGTGACCATAAAATTCATGCGTCACTCCCTCATGATCCCTTCTGTAAGCACACCACTATTCTGACTCTTACGGCGATTGTCTACTTCTCTTGTATGGAACCGTACGCCATTGATTATGCAACCTGAGTACTCTTTTACTAGCAGATTGGGGCATTCGCTAACGACCATAAATCATCGGTTGCCTCTGGTGACTCTTCTTCTCTCAATATATTTATCTACAATCATATACAACGTAAAAGAAGATGGAAAAAATAAATTAATAAAATGATCAAATCTTATACAAATTTTTAATCATGTCCTACAATTGAAAATGCCTTACCCGCTCTTTAAACCACTTGGGAAACTCTTGTTGTTGTATACGGGTCATGTCTTGGTCAGATGAAGTCCGTAATAGATTTTTGTGTATCCTACTCAAAAGAATGTGATTATTATGCATTGCTAACTACACCAACAAAGCAAAGAATACACATATTTAAATGAAAAAACATACCCTAGAACATAAACAAAGCTAAGAATACACAAATTTAGATGAAAAACATACTCTAGATACTTCTCTATCTCGGGGCTATTGTTCAACAAGTACCAATGAGCCGTATCACGATATTCTTGCGACATATCAGCATCCCTTGTGATTAGGCCAATAGGACGGGCATTTCTGTGAATACAATCAACCCTTTGGGACGTTTGCCACGATCTTGATTTCGTTCGGGTCGATTATGCACTGTTTCGATCCCATCAACATACATTGAACAAAAAGTAATGCACTCCTTGACAATGTAAGCCTGTGCAATTGAACCTTCTGGTCGAGCACGGTTTGAAACAAATCTCTTTAAAGCTCCGAGGAACCTTCAAAAGAGAATTAGTAAAGAGCAAGGTTACACATGCAACATTTAATTACGAACCTTTCAAGTTAACAATTACCTTTCGATCGGGTACATCCATCGATACTGCACCGGTCCTCCAAGAATAGCTTCGCGCGGCAAGTGAACAGCCAAGTGAACCATCACATCAAAGAATGCCGGAGGAAATATTGTTTCAAGCTTGCATAATATGTGTATTATACGTTCCTCTAATTTCTCAAGTTCATTACGGCGCAGTGTCCTCGAGCACAAATCCTGGAAAACGCTACCTAACTCAAATAGTGTTTTACTAATCTCTTTGTCTACGTAACCACGCATCCCAATTGGAAGAATCCGCTGTATGAGTACATGGCAATCATGACTTTTCAAGCATGTTAATTTACCATTTCTCGTACTCACTGATCTTGAAAATGTTTGCAGCATAGCCATCCGGATACTTCACCGATTTCAAGAATTTCAAAGAAACCCTCCCTCTCTTCAGGGGTCAACGAAAAGATTGCCCTTGGCTTGACATATGTTCCATCAGGACGACGTGTTAACCACAACTCTTTCCTTATACCCATATCTTCCATGTCCATCCGTGCTTTGTCAGTGTCCTTGTTCTTCCCATCAATGCCTAACATAGTTCCAAAGGTATTTTCACTGAAATTCTTCTCGACGTGCATGACATCAATGTTGTGTCGAAGCTTCCGTTTCTTCCAATATGGTAACTCAAACAAGATGCTGACCTTTGTCCAATTTGGTGCTTGACGGAGTCTTTTCTTGTTTCCTGGATGCTTCCCATATGTGACATCTGTCACTCTGTCCAATTGCTCTAATATCTTTTCCCCTGGTAACTCTAAAGTTCTCTTTCGTTTCTCATGCTTACCATTGTAAGCCTTACTCTTTCGTCTTTCTGGGTGGATTGGGAGGCAAGTAGCATCGATGGTTAGTGTATGCAGTCTTACCTTTCAAGGATTGAAAATATGGTTCATCATTGCAACTGTAGCAAGAGTAATGACCTTTTGTTCTCCACCCAGATATGTCACCAAATGCAGGCCAGTCATGTATAGTCCACATCAAAGCTGCACGCATCTGGAAAGACTCACCCCTCGAGGCATCATAAGATAATGCACCAAATCTCCACAACTCATTCAGCTCATCCACCAGAGGTCGCATGTAGACATCAATATCAATCCTGGTTGTGATTCTCCAGGAATAAGTAATGACATCATAAGAAAGGGATCTTTCATAACCAACCAAGGTGGCAAGTTATAGGGAATGAGTACTACAGGCCACAAACTATATGAGCTACTCATGTTCCCGAAGGGATTGAAACCATCAACAGCCAACCCTAACCTCACATTTCGAGGCTCCAGGGCAAACTCGGGATGTTGCACATCAAATTCCTTCCACTCATCACTATATCGGCGGGATGCCTCAATACTTCGTCATCTACACGCCTGTCCTTGTGCCATCTCATGTCCTCAGCAGTCTTCCTTGACATATACAATCTTTTCAACCTTGGTGTCAATGGGAAGTACCGCAACACCTTTTTGGGAATCTTCTTACCCCTGCCACGATTGATCTTGTATCTGGATGCCTTACATTGAGGACATTTATCCAAGGTTGCATTTTCCTTCCAAAAGAGTACGCAATCATTTATACAAGCATCAATGAACTCGTATGACAAGCCCAGATCACGAAGTATTTTCTTAGCTTCATAAAAATGACTTTGGGACCAAGTTATCTTTCGGTAAAAGTTTTTGCTAAAAACTCCAACAGCATGTCAACTGATTTATTGGTCCAATGGCATGTTACCTTCATATTAAGCAGCTCGATGACAAACTTCAACAGAGTGTAATCTGTGCAACCTAAGTACACCTCACGTTTTGGCATCGTTCAAAAGTTTATCAAACGTCCGTACTTCCTCACACTGGGGTGCATTGTTTGGTTCTCCTCTTATTCGATCTTCCACTAAGGCATCAATACCACCTAAAACCTCATCTTCATCAACTGCCATTTCATGGTGAGCCTCATTTGATAGCCTGGCTTCCCCGTGCTCATGCCAAATAGTGTACGTTTGCATAATCCCATATATTGAAGCAAATGTATTTGCACATTTCGAAGATCTTGGAATAATAGTTCACACAGTTCAGACATGGGCACAGAATTTTACGTTCCTGGTCAACAGCTGCCATTGTAAATTTAATAAATGACGTCACCCATCAAT
Source organism: Camphora micrantha (assembly GCA_003546025.1). Lineage (NCBI taxonomy): Eukaryota > Viridiplantae > Streptophyta > Magnoliopsida > Laurales > Lauraceae > Camphora > Camphora micrantha. Next base: position 2,118,236 of record QPKB01000003.1, on the reverse strand, counting down.
ATTATGGCTGGCTCATCCTCCCATGGGACGTCTTACCCAATGCAATCCAACTCTTGTCCATGTCTGGTCACAAACCAACTTAACTAAACTAACAACTAAGCTGCGAGAAAGAAAGAAAAGAAATTGATAAATAATAAAAGAAAATAAATAACAAGGCCATACATAAAAAATCTGAAACAAATTATAACATTTCATGTTTTTTTTAGGAGTGGAGAGTTTGTATTGATAATTAGATTGCGTTTATACGACAAAAGAAAATGGGAGCTGCATTGAGTGTCCCACACACAAGGGGGACACACACACAGAGGGGAGACATATATCATAGGTTGCCTCCTTGTGTCTACTACTTTCCTTACATGTCCACTTGGCTGCATCTCACTTGAAGAATTGTACCAGCATATAATGATATACTAGCATATAAATGATTTCTTATTCCAGCCAAAACATGAATTCTCTTTTCTGCTGTCTTGTTTTTTCTTCTTGCATTTCTTAGAACTGTAACTAGATATCTCTTTCTGTAAACAGGTTTTGCAAGAGAGGATTTCTTTGGAATAGATTTTCTTATTTCAATTAATTGTGAACATTTCGTACTTCTAGTCCTCAAGTTTCAAATACAAGTACAAATACTGTAAAAACTGTGGTATCTTTGAACGTTTTAGATTCTTAATACTCATTTTCATTTCTTAGCAAGAGAAATGCCTTGTCTTAACAACCACCAAATGTTTTCTGCAGCAGTATCTTAGGAACATAAATCAATCTATTTAATGCTTTGCATTGCATGTACTTGCTGCAGCAAACAGGAAGGGTCAACATATCTCTTTCTCTGCTTTTTAATTAATTTTTCCTATTTAAATGTTGTTGTTTGCATCTCCTTCTCATCCTATTTGTCTCGGCTGTTCTTGTAGCATCTGTTATGTGGCTGTCCTCGATGAGAATATGAGATTATTGATATAGATCAAATATAATAATAATAATTCTGAAACTAAAAATGCATCAACCTCTTTAATACCATATGATCAGACTTGCTAGTACCATGGACAATCTAGTCTCTCCTGTGGAATTAAGAAAAATATGTTCACTATCCCACCTTTTTGGTCCTGTTTTCAAATGTACAGTGGGAAAAACCAAACAAGCAATGGCCAAAATCGTACATGATGGTCATTACTTTCACTATTCTGTTTTTTTAACTTTATTGTTCTTTGATTATTGGTGTTTTATCTAGCATCTACACTGGGCCACACTAAGGACTGTCTATAATTCTTAAAAGATAACAATGGTTGTAGCATTAGACTATAATTAGATGCTCACAAAATACCATTTTCTCAATTGAAAAAGAAAATTCACAGATCACATACATGGCTAAGTAAGTTTTTTTCATAGAAGTGATGAGTGAAGCTCTCCTTTAATTCAATACTGTAAAGTAAATCTCAAAGCATATGCACAAGTCATAACATTGGATAAATATAAGGACAGTTTTCAGAATTCACTTGGTATAACCAAAACTCACATATGCCTACATAATAATAATAATAATAATAATAATAATAATAATAATAATAATAATAATAAACGTTGCGTACACCTCAGAATGACACATGTGCTGACAATACTTAAACAACATGAGATTCTACTAAATTCAGCAATGTCTAGTCCTTGAAAGACAAATGGTTGGGCCCATCAAATTCTGCTGTAGTCATGCATCATCAAAACCTACTAGCAAGATACTAATACATATATGGGATCAGTAAAAAAAGAGTATTAAGCTGCTTCACTGTATGCTCATTTTTGGGAGCTCTCCACAAACAAAGTTGTGTTATTTTTTAACCTAGAGTTCACTATAAATTAATTACAGTAACCTGATGCATGACTCCTCTTGATTGGTTACAAATCATCTGTTTACAATTTTAGTAGTTATAAATGCATATATTGATGAAGTGAAATTTCAAAATATAGATGCATATTGACTTACCTTACTCTTCAGTAAAGTCTCTGTCGCCAATGAGAGAAGTTCCAATAGGAAAAGTCCTACCCCTATAACAAAAATAACCACAAATTTCACTAAAATTAGAGGTAGAGGAGATTTTTCAATATATATTTCTCATACATCATCAATTCTGTTACAACCATTGCCATTCAGAATAAACAATGGTAATGAAAAGGACCTAATTTGAATAACTATAGGGTATGTACATGTATGTGCATTCTTGGATGTATAAACTGAATTATAGAAAATTCCATGACACGGGGGACAATAAAGGTAAACTAGTTTATTCAAATGGCAGTAAACTAGTGTAATTTGAATTTTTAAATTGAGATAAAATAACATTTTATTTGAGAAGAAATTATCTCTATTTTAGAACTTAACATATCATATTCCATGATCAAAGCAGCAAGCATAAATGAAACAAGATGTACAGGGCTGATAGTTTGATGGTTAAGCTAACGTCTAAGGACGACTCCTCATCCTCAGTAGATGGGCGCAGGGTGGAACAGAGGAGGAAGCAGGGTAGAGGGAGAGGAACAGGGGACGAAGAAGAGAAGAGAGGGAGAGAGCGAGAGAACCGAGGAAGAGAGGGGGTGGTGCAGGTGGGCGCTGCAGCAAGTGCAGGCGAGGGGAGACAGGAGGAAGAAGAAGAGAGGAAGGGAGGGAGGAGAGCAGACAAAGGAAACAGAGAGATTGGGAACGAGGGAGAGAGAGAGAACAGAGAAGAAAGAGAGAGGAGAGGGGGAATGGTGCGCGGTGTGTGCGGAGTGCAGGAAGCGGGAAGGGTGTACCTGGTACAGGGGAGGCGTCCGGCGGCGCGAAGAGGAAGATGAAGGCTCTGCGGGCGTCGGGGGGCTGCTGCGCGCGCTTGGCAGTGCTGCTGTGGTCGTGGGCGTGGGAGAGGGCTGGAGAGGGAGGGAGAGATAGAAAGGATGAGAGGAGATGGGTTCTGGAGGGGTTTTTCGGGAGATGGAGATGGGTTCTGGGCGATTCACGCAGAGTGAAGGGAGAGAAAGAAATGAGTGAGGGAGGGAGAGATGGAAAGATTTGAGAGGAGGTGGGTTCTGGATGGGCGTGGGCGATGGGTTCTGCTGGATGGGCGTGGGCGATTCACGCAGACTGAGGGGAGCGATGGGTTCTGCTGGATGGGCGTGGGCGATTCACGGAGAGTGAGGGGAGAGAAGGAAATGAGGGAGAGAGAAATGAGGGAGGGAAAAAGAGCGCTGGAGAGGGAAATGAGCGAGGGAAACGGCCGATTTTGGCGGGGGAAGAAAAATGATATCAAACTCTGTTTGGTCCAAACAGGGACCCCTGTTTGGACCAAACAGGGGCTGCCACATGGGGGGGGGGGGGGGGTACATTCCATCAGCCCATCTCATCTCCCCTTAAAAAAAAAAAAAAAAAATTCCCCAAGTGGTATCCTCTGGTTGGATCCTCTTCCCTCTACAAATTATTTAATTTTTCCTAACCTTTATTAAAGTTTAATATAAAACGTCGGTAATAACTTTTTTCACCCTAATTTTCGTCTGTAAAAGAATTCTCGTCAGTAAAGGTCTATATTTTTAATTTTCCTAAAAATAAAATTAAACTTTACCAACGTTTTATAATAAAACGTCGCTAAAAATTCATTATACCGACTTCATAGAATTCGTTGATAGTAGTCTTTGGTATTTATTTTTCCTAAAATTGAAGTTAATAATAAAATTGGATTTTGTCGATGATTTTCAGGAAACGTTGCTAAAAGTCAATTTTACTGACGTTTTATAATTCGTCGATATTAATATCTGATTTTTACTTTTCCTAACAATGAAGTTAAATCGAAAGTTGAACTATACCGACGTTTTTTTAGTAAAATAGAGAGAGAGAAACAGCAGAGAGAGACAGAGAGAATGAGAGAAAATAGGGCTTTTTGGAGGCGGGAGAGGGAATAAAAAAGAGGGATTTTTTACCGACGTTTATTTTTCGTCGCAAAAAAATATTTTGTTTTTATTATTTAAAAACAAGTAAAAATGTTTTTTTACAGATGAATTAAAAAAACGTATGTAATAATTTGATCGGGTAAGGCGTACATGAAGGTAGGGTGTTTGGTGATGTCTTCGTAGATTTTTTTTATTTTTTCTATTTTTATGATGTGGGTATCTTTAGGTTTTTGACCCATTAGGACTAATCCCTTGGGTGATAAGTCGTTAAACCTAAACAAATGCACACCGGAAAATTTTGGTGTTTGTTTCAAACACAAGACATAGGGAGCAAACCCATGCCTTATGCCCACTTGGCCAGCACCTAAGTGAGTAATGTATATACATAGAATGAAATAGCACATTGATAGTATAAAATACAAAATACTAATTTTATGAATATTCAAGTTTTCAAATTTTACAACATACAGACAAAGATAAGCATGGTTGAATTATTCTCTCACTCCATTTGGTGGGGCATGACAATTTATGAATGAAGGAAAATATTTCATAGAATGCACAAATCCTTTAAATTTCCCGGAGTTTCCTAAAGATATCATGGTTTTTTAAACCATTATAAAGCTTACTTTATTATTTATGTATCTCACTTTAGCAATTTTCAAAAATTAGAAATAACAACGTTAACGTTGGCCCATGAAAATGTGTACAAGCTATTCTTTGAAAGATTCGTTTAGGAACCTAAGCAATCAATTTGAATGGACAATCTAAGAATCTCAAATGGGCCTTGGAAGATGGCATGACCTTCATCAACAAATACTCGTTCATCTATGTCATCCTTGATTGCATTATCATAATCTTTCTCATCAATAAATACTCGTTCATCTATGTCATCATTCATTGCACTATCATAATCTTTCTCATCAACAAATACTCGTTCATCTATGTCATCCTTGATTGCATTATCATAATATTTCTCATCAACAAATACTCGTTCATCTATGTCATCCTTGATTGCATTATCATAATCTTTCTCATCACACAAATACTCGTTCATCTATGTCATCCTTGATTGCATTATCATAATCTTTCTCATCACACAAATACTCGTTCATCTATGTCATCCTTGATTGCATTATCATAATCTTTCTCATCAATAAATACTCGTTCATCTATGTCATCATTCATTGCATTATCATAATCTTTCTCATCAACAAATACTCGTTCATCTATGTCATCCTTGATTGCATTATCATAATCTTTCTCATCAACAAATACTCGTTCATCTATGTCATCCTTGATTGCATTATCATAATCTTTCTCATCACACAAATACTCGTTCATCTATGTCATCCTTGATTGCATTATCATAATCTTTCTCATCACACAAATACTCGTTCATCTATGTCATCCTTGATTGCATTATCATAATCTTTCTCATCAATAAATACTCGTTCATCTATGTCATCATTCATTGCATTATCATAATCTTTCTCATCAACAAATACTCGTTCATCTATGTCATCCTTGATTGCATTATCATAATCTTTCTCATCAACAAATACTCGTTCATCTATGTCATCCTTGATTGCATTATCATAATCTTTCTCATCAACAAACCTCTCCTCATCAACACATTACATGTATGTCCTGAAAGAGTTTCTACCACTAAGGGTTTTGGAAAATGGGGAAAAGGGTTCTTCTTTGTCTTCTAGAAAAAGGGTTTGGAAAAGGGGGAAAAGGGTTTTAGAAAATAGAGACCAGGATAGATAGAAAGACAAAGGGAGCTAGAAATGGGTTTTGGAAAAGGAGAGTTGGATTTTGGGCGGGGGGACGTTATGACCTGAGGGGGCCCATTTTAGTCATTTTAAGGCTCTTCCAAAGCAATACTTGTGAGAGAGGAATATGCTCAAGTGTGAATGAGATTGGAGCCATCGCAAATGAAATCGGCGCCTTATTTTGTTGATCACAATATTTTTGCCTTCCATAACTTATCCTTATTAGTGACGGATTACATTCGTCGCAAAAACAAATTATATTTTGTGACAAAAATGTTCATCTTCAATAAATTAAAATAATTCACGCCAGCACAAATGAAATTGGTCCCTTATTTTAATGACTAAATATTTTCGTCTTCCATAACTTATCTTAATTAGTGACGAATTATGTTCGTCTTAAAAACAAATTATATTTTGTGACAAAATTGTTCATCTCCAATAAGGTAAAATAATTTGCGCCAAACCAAATGAAATTGGCGCCTTATTTTGGTGACGAAATATGTTCGTCTTACATAACTTATCCTCATTAGTGACAAATTAAGTTCATCGCAAAAAAAGATTAGATTTTGTGACGACAATGTTCGTCTCCAATGAGTTAAAATAATTCGTGCCAAAATGGCACCTTATTTTGGTGACGAAATATATTCGTCTTTTATAAACTTATCCTTATTGGTGACAAATTACATTCGTCGCAAAAAGATTAGATTTTGTGACGACAATGTTCGTCTCCAATGAGTAAAAATAATTCGTGCCAAAAATGACACCTTATTTTGGTGACGAAATATATTCGTCTTTTATAACTTATCCTTATTGGTGACAAATTACATTCGTCGCAAAAAAGATTAGATTTTGTGACGACAATGTTCGTCTCCAATGAGTTAAAATAATTCGTGCCAAAATGGCACTTTATTTTGGTGACGAAATATATTCGTCTTTTTTATAACTTATCCTTATTGGTGACAAATTAGCATTCGTCGCAAAAAAGATTAGATTTTGTGACGACAATTTTCGTCTCCAATGAGTTAAAAATAATTCGCGCCAAAATAGCACCTTATTTTGGTGACGAAATATATTCGTCTTTTATAACATATCCTTATTGGTGACAAATTACATTCGTCGCAAAAAAGATTTATATTTTGTGACAAAAATATTTGTCTCTAATTAGCTAAAATAATTGGCGCCAAGTTGGCGCCAAGTTTTTGGAGACGAAATTTTTTTTTCGTCTCCTATACTTTTGACAAAAATGAAAACAAACGATAAAATTTATATTTCGTCCTCTTTGGGTGTTCTTTTAAGACAAAAAAAAATTTCGTCATCAGATTTCGTCAAGACAGCCTAGATTTCTTGTAGTGCGAAGTGGGGCCCACAAATGTGTACTTCTCTTTGATTATATATATAATATAATAATACTAAGTGGGGCCCACAGATGCGTAGAGAAAAAGCATGACAAGTTCTTGTACTAAGTGGGGACCACAAATGTGTAGTTCTCTTTTATTATATTTATATATATATATATATATAAAATATAATAATACTAAGTGTGGCATACAGATGTGTAGATGTAGAGTAAAAGCATTACAAGTTCTTCTACTAAGTGGGGCCCATAGATGTGTAGTTCTTATTTTATTATATATATATTTAATATAATAATACTAAGTAGGGCCCACAGATGTGTAGAGAAAAAGTATGACAAGTTCTTCTACTAAGTGGTATAATATAATAATACTAAGTGAGGCCCACAGATGTGTAGTTCTCTTTTATTTTATACATATATATATATATAATTTAATAGTACGAAGTGGGGCCCACAGATGTGTAGTTCTCTTGTATTTTATATATATAATATAATAATACTAAGTGGGGCCCACAGATGTCTAGATGTAGAGAAAAAACATGACAAGTTCTTCTACTATGGGGCCCACAGAAGTGTAGTTTTCTTTTATTTCATATATAATATAATATAATATAATATAATATAATAATATTAAGTGAGACCCACAGATGTGTAGAGATTTAGCATGACAAGTTCTTCTCTTTTATTGGGGCCCACATATGTGTAGTTCTATTTTATAATATATATATATATATGATATCATAATAGTAAGTGGGGCCCACAGATGTGTAGAGAAAAAGCATAACACTTTTTTCTCTTTTATAATAAGGGCATAGATATTATATGATTATTATTATATTATAATATTTGTTGGGGGGGCCCACAAAGGTATAGTGAAAAAGTATGCAACTTCTCTTCTCTTTTATAATAAGGGTATAGATATAGATTTTATATTATTATTATAATATCATAATAATATATTATTATATTATATTATATTATAATATTTGGGTGTGGGCCCCACAATGATGTAGTGAAAAAGTTTGCATTATAATATTTGGGGTTGGGCCCCACAAAGGTGTAGTGAAAAAGTTTACAATTTCTCAAAATAATATATTATTGTATTATATTATAAAATTTTGGGGGTGGGCCCCACAATCGTGTAGTGAAAAAGTTTGCAATTTCTCATAATAATATATAATTATATTAGACTATACTATTTGGGGGTAGAGCCCACATTGGTGTAGTGAAAAAGTTTGCATTATAATATTTGGGGTTAGGCCACACAATGGTGTAGTGATAAAGTTTGCATTATAATATTTTGGGATGGGCTCTACGAAGGTGTAGTGAAAAAGTTTGCAATTTCTCAAATAATATATTATTATATTATATTATAATATTTGGGGGTGGGCCTCACAATGGTGTAGTGAAAAAGTTTGTAATTTCTCATAATAATATATTATTATATTATATTATACTATTTGGGGGTGGGCCCCACAATGGTGTAGTGAAAAAGTTTGCATTATAATATGTTGGGGTGGGCCCCACAATGGTGTAGTGAAAAAAGTTTGCAACTTTCCCTCTTTTATAATAACTATTGGAGCCCTACACGTGCTATGCACGTGTACCGAACACACAATTTTATTAATTTTTTTTTAAATAAAGCTTTTAAGAAATTTAGTAGAAGCTAAAATATATTTAAAAATCAACTTTCAACAAAAAATGAGTGATTGCAAATTGCAAGACCCGTACAATGTCCAAATACAGCTGACACTACTTTTTTCCTATACATTTGAAAACAATAAAACGATGATATAGTAAGAAAAATAAGATCTCGAAAGACCATCGATATGGAATTTATATAACTCTTTGAGGATAAAAATCACATATTTCTAAATATTTTTATCATGAATGTGTACCAAGAAATTTAAATTTACTTTATTTAACCTTTCAGGTCAACTTATCAGTTTCGTGGTAGACTTGACCTGCTAAAGTTGGAGTCCAGTACAAAGTATAGTCAAATTGATAACCTGCAGTTTTATAAAAAATAAAAATAAAAACTAAGAACCAGATGAGCTTACTGTTCTAATCATTTATCATGAACATTATATGTTCACTACAAAATCAGATTCTATTAAGGAAAAAAAATTAATTATATCCTACGTAAGGACATCAGAATAAAAAAACCGAGATGGTGGTTTTAGTTTAACTAACAAAGAAGAATAATATCTCACACAGATCATCAAGAATAATGAAGTAATCTGGCTTGTCCTCAAGCGATAAGGATCAACAACGGTGAAACTATGATATGAACTCTGACGGGTAAGATTTGCAGAGCACATGTTGATTAATATTAGTATTTAACATGTGCTTTGTTTTATTTTATAAAACGGACCGCTATCAGGTAAAAAGAGGCAATACCTCTCCAAGAGTCAGCATCTTCTTTTGCTTGATACAAAGTGCTATATTTAATACCCAGTAAGAAAATGATAATACAAAGTAATTATAGAAGTTCAGTTAAATGGAAGCTCACAAATAGAGATATCCATAGGGAAAAAATACCAAAAAACATAAAACTACAAATACAAATATGGCAAAAGAATTGGACATTCGTCTTAAGAAATACATAAGAATGTAACATAGGTATTCTAGATCAACTCTTCTGCTTTGTTTTGTATAGAGGATGGGATTGTTGATCAAAGTAAGAAAAATTCGAAATGAACAAAGACAAACTGAATTTGTTGCAGCTCAGCATCAAATACTTATTTTAGTTGTTTACACTTAAAACGATCACTTCATTCATTGACTCTGAAGTTAGTAGTAATGCTAGCATAACAAGCAATTTCTATGAGATTCTCGTTTTTCCTTTAAGGAAATGCATGATGCTTCATTGAAATATATGAAAAGAAGAACAGGAACAAGAATAAGAAGCTTGCAATGATGAAAGAAATAAATGTGTTAGAAAATGATCAAAGTTTTTCAATTTAAACCTCATGAGTAAGAGCAATAATAAATAAATATATTCATGCCCTTGAAATGCCCTTTTATATATAAAAACAATTCACAAAAGTTGTATACTAAAGATACTAAAAATTGTACAGAACAACAATAATTTTACGATAGCAATCTATAAGACCTACCACTAAATTGCATTTATGGAATTATCTTTAGCAATCATTAATATTAGAAGAGAACTAATATTTAGTAGTAGTTATCACATTATCCAACTTGTGATTATTCTTCCAACAGGGGCATAAATCAAGATAAAATACAACTATTATGTCAGATTGAAAACTCAATTATTCTAGCTAAATAAAATACAAACAACATGAAGCAAAAAGGGAAAAGAATATTTAATTTTTTTTTTCATGGTAACTTTCATTAAAAGAGAAAAAAAACAGGGCGGACATAAAATGAGTTTAAGTTTGTACATTTCACTTTCTTATTTATGATATTTTGTCAGTTGCTATTTTTTTCTTAAAAAAGAAAAAGAAAAAACTAAACATAAAGCAATAATGCAAACACAGTACTTGTATATATGGGATTTGCTTATAAATTTTGGAGGACCTTATACCTTTTTCAAAGGCCATAATAAATAATATACAACTGAAGGAACATCAAATTACAAATATTTAAGGTTAGTGTACAAAAGATTAAAGAGTTAATATTTAAAAAATAATAACAAAGGGTTACATTCGTATAAAGAAAATAATCTCATATCTTCTGAAAACCTCCCAGAGCCCTCTGATGTTCTTAACTCTCAAATTTCAAATACAAATACCACTCAAATATCTTTTACTTTCACCAAAAAATAAAAATAAAAATAAATAAATAAATAAATAAAAACTATTTGCACAATTAGCATTGTTTCAGGTAAAAAAAAAAAAAAAGAATGTTAATTCTCTCGTGTGTAGTCAATTTGGTATTTGAATTATAACGCAACCACCAATTGGCCATCAGCAACAGTAACAAAAGTAGCAAGCTAGCTAATACCTTTTGTCACGACTTTTAAACTGATTTTTAAGCTTATGGCGAAGTATTTAAAGTGCCCATAAAACTATAAGTATTGAACACCAAAAAGGTAGTAAGTAAAATACACTTGATTCCTTTTCTTGCATTTTGTTGGGCATGTGTATAGTGAAAAATAATAATACTAAGTGGGGCCCATAATGCATTTTATTGGGCAGGTCTGTAATGAAAAATAATCATACTAAGAGGGGCCCACATCGTGTAGTTTATTGGGCATATCTATATATATATATATATATCTATAATAATATTAAGTGGGGCCAACATCTTGCATTTTATTGCACAGGTTTGTAGTGAAAAATCATCATACTAAGTGGGGCCTACATCTTGCATTTTATTGGACAGGCGTATAGTGAAAAAGTACTACACTTTAGTGAAAATTATAAGTGGGCCATGGTGTGTAGTGAAAATCATTGTCATTTTGTTCTTTTTTATAAGAGTAGATAGATAGATAGATAGATAGAGATAGAGAGATAAAAATAAGAGAGATAGAGAATACTTAAGTGGGGCCCACATCTTGCATTTTATTGGACAGATGTGTAGTAAAAAAGTATTATACTTTGAACTCTCTTTTATATAAGGGTATAGAATTATAGATATAGATAGATATAGATATAGATATAGAGATAGAGATAGAGATAGAGAAATAATAATAATTATAATAATAATAATAATAATAATAATAATAATGTATAGATTATATTATTATTATTATATAGGTGGGGCCCACACAAGTTCCTTTCTTTTATAATCTTATTATTATTATATAAGTGGGCCCAAGTTCTTCTCTTTTAGAAGGGTAATAATAATATATAGATTATATTATTATTATCTAAGTGGGGCCCACACAAGTTCTTCTCTTTTATGATCTTATTATTATTATATAAGTGGGGCCTAAGTTCTTATCTTTTAGAAGGGTAATAATAATATTATATTATTATTCTCTAAGTGGGGCCCACACAAGTTCTTCTCTTTTATAATTATATAGATTATTATTATATAAGTAGGTCCAAGTTCTTATCTTTTAGAAGGGTAATAATAATTTATAGATTATATTATTATTATTTTAAGTGGGGCCCACATCTTGTATTTGATTGGGTAAGTGTGTAGTGAAAAAAAAGTAAAAAGTTGTGCATCTTCCTCTCTTTTATAATAGTAGTAGATAGTGGTGTAGTGAAAAAGTTTGCATTATAATATTTTGGGGCGGGCCCTACAAAGGTGTAGTGAAAAAGTTTGCAATTTCTCAAAATAATATATTATTATATTATATTATAATATTTTGGGGTAGGCCCTACAATGGAATAGTGAAAAAGTTTGTATGAGATAGATAGATAACAAGGGTATAGATATTCTATCATTAATATTATTATTATTATTATATAATATATGAGATATTCTATTATTATTATTATTATTATATAATTATATTTTATTATAATATTTTGGATGGGCCCCACAGTAGTGTGGTGAAACAACCATGCAACAATGCCTCTCTTATAATAGTAGAATAGATATCCGCCAAAGTATATCATGTTAAAGTAAAGTAGTTTCGTGGAATTTGACATGAATGAAAGAGCGTTTGGTTGTGCTTCAACAGACGTCACTTTCTGTTCTCAACTGAAAGCGCGTTGATGGAGAAGGAACCCAAGTGACAAGACAAATTAAAGCTTCTTTATGCTGGCGTTCTGCATCTTCTCATGCGACCCCTATCATAGAATTTGTCCTTTTTCAATATGAAAATTATATAGTCTTCTCAAGTTTTTGATCGGTTCTGCAAATTCAACAATGAAGGTTCCAGAACATGTTTTAAAAAATAGAGGGCTGACACGTTTGAACCCAACCCCATAATTAAAAAAAAAAAAAAAGGTTGACATGTTTGGAGAATATTGGATGATCCCCTGCGTGCAGGTAAGATCTGTTCTGTTCTTCAGTTGCAACCTTCATTGCCACAAGTTTTTTTTTTTTTTTTTTTTAATAGTTATGGTTTGAATCGTAAATCGTAATGGACTTTCTTTATTTTTAAACTAATAGCATTATGAATGGGTGGATGGTGTTGGTAGTCTCTCTTTATCCAAAATTTTTCTGTATGCCCATCTTACATCAAGCAATTGAACCAGCAGGTCAGGGAATTTGAGTGCTACGGTGACTTGGGCCTGTTTGGCTCGTTCACCAAGTTTAGTTGTAAGTGAACCTGTGGTGCTTGAAAACTTTTCCCTCATGTGAACTGTTTGGATGCATTAATGCATATTGTGTTAGTAGTAAAACATTATGTAATTTCTTTGTTTACCCTATTATACTATATTAAAGCCTTGGGTTTTCAATCTAATTTTGATTGTTAGTTATAACTACTCCATAACTTACCCATGTTCTCCTTTCACTTCCAACATAAACCACTCTAACTTCTTTTCCATCTCCAATCTCTTGTGCTCTTTCTAGCATAGTATCATTTCACTTTCACTTTACTTCTCTCTTGGATTAAGAAAAGAGGCTGGGTACCGCAATTATCTTCTCTTCTTTTGTTCTTTATTTAAAATTTTATGTTCCATTTATACCAAATTACTAGCACAGCAACTCGTGCTTAGCACGAGAATATTCACCAATAGCTGAAAAGTATATTTACTTATTTATTATGAAAAACTCATATTACACAAAATCAATATCAAATATTCATGACAATGATTTGTTGGAAGTGGAGAGTGGTTACATTTTAAAAGTGGGGAGTCATAACTCCTAGTCAAAATCCTAAGTCATGGTCAAAATCTCCTCAAAAACCCTATAGCTTAATATAATATAATTGTTGGTAAATGTTTGAAGATGATTTATGTGATCTGAGTTTCTTTTTGTGATTTATTTATATGAGAGATGCTCTTATAAGAGATATCTCTCACCTTAAATGAGAGATAGGGTGGGAGTTCTCACATCCATATTCAATATTAACAACTTAAATGTGAGGGCTCTCATCTTATCTCTCATAATAAGATGATATATATAGCTACAAATTTAATTGGCAAACTAGCTAGTCTTAATGATAGTATGACTTGTCTTCATTGTAATCACTTTCGTCTCAATATAAAAGAACACTTCGTTTCCATAGTCATCTTAATATTTGAATCAGGTTTTGCAACTGGTCAATGGGAATGTAGCTTGAAACTCAATTCAATTACAAAGGATGGCTTATGGAGCTTTGAGTTGTTTTCGTTTACTTCCAAATTCCAACCTTGTCATCACTTTCGCTTTAGCTATGTTTCAAGCTGTTCCAACAGTCGTACAAATAAAAGGGTTGAGAGCTAACATGAATCACCATTACATCTTTCTCTTAAATCATAGAACATCATAAAGCCATATGAGAGTCCACCAGAACCGATGTGTGACTCCAGTAAAACAATGTGCAGGTGAAACCAGTCTAAGCTCCACCATATTTTATTAAATCATTTGTCCTAATCTAAGCATGCCACATATACCACAATAATATAAAAATAAAGTATTCTAATTACCTATGGAATTCACATAGAGTATTCTAATTAATTTAAAGCCAGTTCTAGCTTCGGGCACACAAAGCACTTCAGACGAACTCAAAAACTTGCCGGATAAGAGGTGTAAAATTACTTTTCCTTGACCAATTACTTTCGCCGTAGATGAGTTTTCCATGTAGAATTCATGTCTATTTCTAATATGCTTATAGGAGACGAAAGCGCTATTGTTAGTAGAGACATGTCGGGTGTATCAACCACTGTCGACCCACCAATCTTTGCAGTTACTATCCAAAGGTTGCAGAGTATCGTTGCAGAGCACCTTCTTCTTCTTCTCTCTCATTTTTCATTTTCCGTTCCTTTCCATGGTTGCAGAGTATCGTTGCAGAGCACCTTCCGTCGCCACCATGACTTCTGATTCTCTCTTTTTCATTTCTTCAAAGATATAAACGGTTTTACTTTATCTTAATCTTTTATCTAAAGTCTCTTCCAAATCTCTCTCTCTCTCTCTCTCTCTCTCTCTCTCTCTCTCTCTACAACTGATTTGAAAGAGAGCAGTTTGCTCTTTTGCTTGTTTTCCATCTCTCTTTTTTCGATTGGATCATGGTCATCATGTGTTCTTGTTTTAGATTTCGATTTTTTTTAGAATCTGATTTTCCGTATTATAACTTTTGGTGTCGCCGAGCTCAGATAAATTTTTCAGAATCTCTGATAAACTGAACAAAAACTCAGATAAATTTGCCAAAACTCACACAAATTTGTCTGAGTTTTGAAAAATTTATCTGAATTTTGAACAACTTTTCTGAGTTTCGAACAAATAGCTATGTGAAGTGGTGCCATCTAACGACTCACATCCATCTCTTCTTTCTTATTGCAGTGGTTGTGATTCGTGATTCACGTTTTCTTTCTCTGCCAGCTGACAGAAGGAGAAGAAGGAGTAGGAGCAGGGAACTATGAGAGAAACCAAACATGTTCTGGTTTTGTGGAAGTGATAAAGCAGAGATTATCAAGTTTAAGCAGTAGATAACACTGATTTTGATTTTTAATATTTTAACCTATTAACCTTCATATCATACCTGAGCTATATCAACGGCCATGATGTCATTTTTGCCACCTTGATAGAGAAACTTGATTGCTATGTAATGTGGATTTTGGCTGCTCTCTTCTACTCTCACAGCCAAGTTCTGGTTGTTGTATTCACAAGGTATCATGTGTCCTAATTTCAAGAGAGCCCAAGTCAGTCAATCTTTAAGTGGTTTTAACATGTGAAAGGATGGTCCACGACCACAGTCCACAGGCTACACATCTGATCATAACCATGGTTTAAACAGTGAGAAGACTGCCTCAGAAGACTAACAAATTTTTCTGAGTTTTATCTGAGTTTTGAAAACTCAGATAAATTTGTTTAAATTGTGCTTTTGCTGACGTGTAAAAGGGCATTTTTGTCTTTTTCAGTTACAAGAGGACTGTTGTCAGTACGGTAAGATATTGTGGATCGTTTGCAATAAAAATCATAGTTGAGGAACCTCCGCCCAAATGCCCCAATTTACAGTCAGTTCCATTGAAAAAGAGAATATAAAAAAGTAAGAATGGCAAGTTCCCAATTAAGAAAAGGGTCTTATGAGGGGCTGTTATCCGTGGAATTTTCAACACCTTTTCTACTTGGAAAATGCATGATTATTTCTAGAAATCAAGATCCAATTATTGGAGTTCATACTTTCGAAAAATTTCCAACCGGCCAATGTTTGGTTTTGGGTCTAGGGTCCTTCTGTTGAGTCTCTTGAGCCCATCCTTATGTGAAGACTCATGTTGGGTTTTAAATAAACTCACATTTTCTTCGGATCCTGTGTGTTTCACGTAATTGAATATCTAGGATTGGATATTTATAAGTGGCTAAAAATGAAGAACCAAAGGTGAATTTCTGAAATTACAGGCAAATAGCCTCCTCTTTGTGGAAATTGAATGGAAGATGAAAAATGAATACTCAGCCATCACCTTAGTAATTCAATACGTTCGAAAGTCGAGGCCCATTTGTATCTCCACCTCATATCCTTCTCCTCTTACTTCCTTAGTAATCCTTGATGGATCTCATTTCATCATGAATTAATTTTTATGTATTTTTCATTTATTTATTGTTGTGAGCTTTGAGATCTTAATTAATAAAATTAAGAGCAAGATAAATTTGTGGCAGGCAGGCAGGAGCACCCTTGTTAAATTTGTGGCTTCAGCGATCCCCATCTTTAACATGGTGGTACTCCTTCAACTTTCAAAAGAAACTATTAGTCAAATTGACAATTAATGTGGAGATTCTTGTGGGGGATGATTGGAACAAAAAATCAAGGATCCATGACTTGATAAATTGAGTTATGTAGACCCATGGCTTGAGCAGGCCTGGGAATAGGGCCGGCACAGCTTCGGAGTTGGCCTTACCCTACCCTACCCTATAGGAACCGGTAATCCCTAGGTTTGCACTCATGAAAAGGACTTGACCATTGAACTCATGGCCACGAATGAAGAAATTAGAGGCATCAGATAAACTTGGAATTTAATATCTAGGCCCTCCTCATTAGTATCTTTCTATCCCCTGGTCCCATAATCAGTGTGACCGTGAGTGGTGGCAAGAAGGAAACCACCCTGATCTTTCAAATTTTATACCAATCTAAATAAAATTGACCTTGAACTTGTCGGGTTTCGGGTGAGGGGATGGAGACGCGGGAGCCTTCCGAGCCGGGTCGGGTGAGAGAGTGAGGTTGATCATTGATGGCGTGGGAGCCACTGGTGATGAACATGTGGCTGCCCAGCTTAGAACATTCGGCAGCCAGTAAGAAGAGACTATTATTGAATAGCAATCGAATCACAAACGAAAAGTCTTGGGAGACTAGGTGCATTGACGTTTGTAATCTCAATTCTCAACACGATGGTTTCTATATTTTTCCCTCCTCTTTCTTCCTACTTCTCGTGTGTGTGTGTGAGCGAGAGATTTCTTCTTTATTTTCATGAAAGTGGTCTGTATCAACCTCTGCAACTTGATAATAGACGGATGGAAGGATAGAAAGAGAGATGGGGAATGACTGGAAACCGCGATTTGACTCGTCTAGCAGCAGTCCCTGCTCGACCAGACCTTCAAGCCCAGGTAATGAAAACAAGGAAGAAGAAGGAAGAAAAAAAATCAAAATTTGTATGCACCCAGATGTGCTTTTCTTCTAACACTCTAGTTAGTTTTTCATTTGTGTTGTTTTCTTGCCTTTCCAATTTCTAGTTTGAGTAATTCAAGATCTCTGTGTGTGTGTTCTGGAAAGATTTCATCTTTTGTTTTTGTTTCTTCTTCTGGGTCCCTTCTATTTCCGTGATATAGAAACAAAACCTGACACGGTTGCTTTCTCAAAATCCCTTTCTCCTTCTGCGTAAATGTGATTTCTTTCAAATACAATATTTTCTCTGTAACTCTGTTTTTTCCTGTGCTGCTCTGTGTTCTTCTCTCATTTTGATTCACAGACCTCTCCATGTTTGCATAATCTCACATGGGCTTCCTTCAAATCCTCTGTTCCAATTCTCTTCTATTAAATTTGCAGGGATTACAAAGTGCACCAGCAATGAAGGGACGCATTCGGGAACTGGGAGTGCGTTTTCGAGCCGCTTGGTTGAGGTTTCCCCAAACGGACAGATCCTTCCCATTACTCCCACTTTAAAGATTTTCAGTTTCGCAGAGTTGAAGAAGGCGACCAGTAAGTTCAGTCCCGATACATTTCTTGGCGAGGGACCTTTTGGGAAGGTTTTCAAGGGTTGGATTGATGAGAAGACATTTGCACCAACCAAGGCCGGAAGTGGGATGGCTATTGCTGTCAAGAAATTGTATGCAGACAGCTTCCATTTACGGAAAGGGTGGCAGGTATTTTCCATTTTAATCCAATATTTGTTTGGCAAAATTTGAGGTAAAAAAGAAAAAAAGAAAAACGAAGATACATGTATAGGGCTAGGGGTGAAAAATAGGTCGTCCCGCTTGGGCCATTCCGGCCCATTCTTCAAGTTATAAATGAGCATCAATGTTTTTGCATTTATTTTCATAGTTTAATTTTATTTCAAGTTAAAGAGCTCAAAGTCCATAAAGTCCTTTTCAATTTATATAAAAAGAAAATTAGAAGAGGCATGTGGGCCGGCCCATGGGCCGCACGACCCAGTTTTCACCTCTACATAGGGCCTATTTTGTTTCTTGGAATTAGAATTTCTAAGAACTTTAAGAAATGCATTCTTAAAATTGGTTAAAATTGAAGAAAGAGGGTTGAAGTTGCATAAATGACCATGAAATTATATCCCCTTTTATGGAAAATGATGGAAGGTGATTAATCACCCATCACCTTAGGATATTAAATTGTCCCATTGAGGACTTTGCTTTACATCCTTCACCCCTCATCTCTTTACTAATTTTTTGTTGAACCCATTATGTAATGCCAGCAAATTATCCTCTACTGAAATTTCTCATTTTATTTCCAGAAATAAAACTATGATGTAAGATGTCTCCCATAGTTACTATTTAGATCGTTTCTGCTAAAAACACCCTTCTTTATCTCATTCTGCCCATGCTTCTGCATAAATACTTGACTATGTTCCTTTTTGTAGACAGAGGTGGATATCTTGGGGAGCCTTTCTCATCCAAACATTGTGAGACTTTTGGGACACTGTGAGGAAGACAAAGAACTACTACTTGTATATGAATTCATGCCAAGAGGGAGTTTGGAAAACCACCTTTTTAGTAGTAAGCAGCAAACAATATTAATATCGTAATTGTAATTAACTGTAGTTGGTTGGATGATCTGTGATGCTGGTGATGGTGAAAAATTCTAATAATCAGAAGAAATTATGATATGGCACCGCAGTTATTGTCAAAAGAAATTATGATTCAAGATTAAGATAACTAATACATTTAGTGATCATCATAAGTTGCAGAAATTGATATTGTGCCTAAATACCATGATAATAATCAGAAAAATAAATCATCTACCTGATGCCACAGTGCTAAAGCCATTGGACAGCTGTGATCTTGTTTGAGTGACCGGATGGGCTTAGATCTCAACTTTCTTGATTTTGTATCAATCAAGAAAATCCTGTTTCAATTGGTGAAAACTTATCCCAATGTAAGTTTTATCATTCAATAGGAAATTAGAGAGTAGCTCTTGTCTTAAGGGTTTAAATTGTTGGAAACACCTCAAGAGTACTACCATGTGGCTGTGTTGTGTGTCCCAACTCCAGTGAAAGGCTGTGATCTCAACTTTCTCGTCCTCATTCTCTAAACCTCTGTATACATGCTGGTGGATGAACCTTTATAGTGCTAGGGAGGGCAGCATGATTTTTTATTTTGTATTATTTTGAAATCCAGTCGAGTTTAATATCCATCATGAAAATAGTTTTTCAATCGGTGAAAACTTATCCCAATACGAGTTTTATCATTCAATAGGAAATTAGGGAGCTGCTCTTTTCTTAATGGTTTAAGTTGGAAACAACTCGAGAGCACTACTGTGTGGCTATGTTGTGTGTGCTAACTCCTATATGTGTTTTTGTCATGTTTCAGAGACCACTAGAATCTCCAACAGTTGTCACAATCATGCTACCATTTTTGCAGTTGGTATTTTCCTTCCTCATCAGAGGACGGGTTAAAAAGCCTTAAACCCTACCGTATAGATTCATATAGATATGTTCCGAAAAATTATGCCTATAAGCGACTTATGCATGCCAATACCATTGGAACAGTCAATTTTCTTATCATAGTTAACTCAACATCTATTTTGGAGCGAAGAAAGCGTCTTCAATTCTCTAATCTTGTTGACAGTTCTGATCCAAAAGTGTACTCATACAATGCATATTTTACTTTCTTTCATTGCAAGTTACCATTTGGTTACCTGCATACGATCAATTTATCTTTGTGAGACACTGTAAAATGCTGTGTCAACCATGCACAGGTACATTCCATACAAGTCTGGGCTGCATCTTTTCTTCTTTTTTTTTTTTTAAATTTCTTTCCTTCTTTTTGGGCTTTTTCATAGAATCCCATCCAATTTTTCATGTTTCTAAAATGATGCACCTTATGTAGGAGGTTCAGCCTTTCAAGCACTTTCATGGAGCATTCGGATCAAGATAGCATTAGGTGTAGCTCGGGGCCTTGCATTCTTACATTGTTCTGAAAGGAAAATCATACATCGTAATGTTACACCATATAATGTATTGATTGACTCGGTAAACTCTTCCATCCTGATTTCTTCTGCTATAGAGACAAATGTGCTTTTTTTTTTTTTTTTTAATGGGCCGGTGGGTGGGGGTTGGGAATTTGTTGTATGGTTGAATATCTTAGTTTGATTTTTTTTTCTCTTTAATTTTTAATCTTCTGCAGAACTATAATGCAAAAATTTCTGCTTTTGGGTTTGCAAGGAATGGTCCGCAGGGTGAAAATTCACATGTCTCCACAGATGTCATGGGCACCAATGGTTTTGTAGCTCCTGAATATGTGGCTACAGGTACGATCAGTTCTTTGGTAGCAACCTTCATAGTTCTTGTGATTTCTGTGTTGACTTTTAGTTGTTCACGCTGTAGTGGACTTTCTTTATTTTAAACTAATCTTAATCTGCTTTCTAGTTTTATGCATGGTTGGATGTTGTTTGTGGTTTCTCTTCATCCAAAATTATTCTGTATGCCTAGTTCACTAGTGAGTGAGAAGCAATGTTTTAAATACCAACCAGCTGGTTTAAATTTGCTTTGTATATCAAACAACTGAATCAGCAGGACTGGGAATTTGGGGCCAGTTTGGTAACGCGCTGTTCGGATGTTCTGCAGTTTCCACAGGAAGAGAAGTAGAAAACGCGTTTGGTTGATATTTATTGTTGTTTCAAACAATTCCTGGTATAGAAATCTCAAAACGATCTTACTTTGTTTTTTTTATTTTTTTTATTTTTATTTTTTTTATTTTTTATTTTTTTTAAACAACTCACTGGCAACAATTATGACGTATCCCTTAAGCCGCGCAACTCTACACCCTCTCTGCAAAGGCTCTCTCTTTTGCCATATTCAGCCATCCTCCACCCTCTTCAAATGTTACTAAAATGCCCTCTTACAGTAATAACAGTAAGGAAGAAATGCCCTCTGATTGTATGGTAATTTTTCAGACTTCATATTTTCAATTTCCCAACTTGATTTAGGAATTCTCTATAGCAAACATTTACAATGTCAATTAAATTTATGATATGGAAGTTCATAGAATTTTATTAAAATTTATTTATTTTTACTTGAAAGTATCGCTTTTTGGCTTCAAATATATATGTAATAGATTTCACTTTCCCTGGCTATCATTTCAGCATGTAACAATGCAATTCTTCGTACAATTTCAAAAATTGAATTGAGGTCTTACTCATTCCTTTCGGCTTCTAACAATGCAATTCGTTTCAACTTGTGTACTGGACTTTCGTGATTTGGTCTTTCACGAATTAATATTTAGATATGAAACCATATTTTGAATACAATATGGATTTTGATAGGAAATATTATAATGCTGTACAGTCAATGCATCTCCTAAGTTGATCTTCCATACTCAAGCACATGCTCAAAATTACAAAAAAGGTGGGTCACATGTTTATAGTCATAAAAATTGGGCCCACATTGTAAATCCTATGAAAATGGGGCCCATGTGATTTAATTTTTGAAGGTGTGTACCTCATGTCCTCATTGTAGTTTTTGAAAGGTATGTCCTATGCATAACAATAATATATTTATGTTAAAGGAATAAAATTATTATAATGCAACCAAACAAGTTCTGCACAACATATTCTCAGCATAATAGGTTAACGTAATGTTGCCAAATTAGTTCTACACAGTATAGTCTCTGCACAATCCGGTCCCGGCACAGAATTGGAAACAATACAAAAACAATGCCAAATGAGGCCTTGGTTTCTTGAAATTTTGGCTGTGGCATTTGGTATATATTTTCGCTTGGTGATTACGGCCGGTTTGGGTTGTTCACTGGTTCAGT
Organism: Camphora micrantha; assembly: GCA_003546025.1. Classification (NCBI taxonomy): domain Eukaryota; kingdom Viridiplantae; phylum Streptophyta; class Magnoliopsida; order Laurales; family Lauraceae; genus Camphora; species Camphora micrantha. The sequence continues at coordinate 2,095,715 of QPKB01000003.1, read as the reverse complement.
TTTCTCTGAACTGGTCATTCATTATACCCTTGAAAATTTTGCATTCCCTGTATGAACTGTTGCGCGTTCATATATTGCAGAAGTAGAGAAACATCATGATATTTCCTGTTCAAAGTCATCTTAATATTTGAATTAGGTTTTGTAAGTGGTCTTTGTCTAGAAATGTAGCTAGAAAGAGAAACCCACTTCAATCACAATGGATGGCGATAGAGCCTTGCAGAGGTATTTATGAACAGGTGAGCTGAATTGGAAGGTCTTGCTGATATAGTTTCAGTCACATATATTGTTGACTATTTTTGGAGGACACAATGTTAAAACTCACTGTTATAAACTCCTAATGAGGAAATTTTCACTATAATGAAAATGTGATGATGAGATAAGCAACATCTCAACTACTGACATGATGCGTTAGAACGAGAACTTTTATGGTGACTTCCAAGGTCCAACCCTCCTTATCACTTGCTTTTAGCTAGGCTTCAAACTGGTTTAACAGTTATTCAAATAAAAAGTTAAAAAGAGCTAATAACGATCATTACTTCATTCATTTTGGTCATAAAACTCTGCTTGAAAATGGTAGTAGCTATTTATGAGAGTGTCATAGATTGCCAGCAACAGGGAAACCATAATATAATTTCTTTCTTTCTTTCTTGAAAAATATCTCAAATGGTTGAAATTTGTTTGATCTGAACAATGACAAGTGTGCCTCCATCAACATCAACCAGGCCATCTGTACGTGAAGAGCGACGTATATTCTTTTGGGGTTTTGTTGCTCGAGATGCTTTCAGGCATGCGGGCATTTGACCCCAACCGTCCAAGTGGGCAAGTGAATTTGGTAGATTGGGCAAAACCATATCTATCTGATCAGAGGAAGGTATCGCGGTTGATGGACCGGCGGCTTGAAGGCTATTACCCGTACAAAGGTGTAGCACAGATTGCTCAGCTGATTCTCAAGTGTGTTGGGTCTGAACCAAGAAGGCGACCATCCATGTCAGAAGTGGTGGAAACATTGGAGTAGATTCAGGCTATAAAGCATAAGCCCCAAGAACAATCCTCGACGTCCCACTGACCACAATCATGCACACCTTTTCTACATTGGGAGATGCATGATTATTTCAAGAAATCAAGATCCAATTATTCGATCTCATACTTTGGAAAAATCTCCAACAGGGCAATGGTTGCTTTTGGGTCTACGATCCTTCTGTTGGGTCTCTTTGGCCCATCCTTATGTGAAGGCTCATGTTGGGTTATAAATAAGCTCACGTTTACTTTGAAGCTTGTTTGTTTGTTTCATGTAATTGAATATTTAGGATTGTATATTTATAAGCGGCTAAAAATGAAGAACCAAAGGTGAATTTGTGAAAATACAGGCAAATAACCTCCTCTTCATGGAAATTAAATGGAAGATGAGAAATAAATACCCAGCCATCACCCTTGTAATTCAACACGTTGGAAAGTAGAGGCCCATTTGATCTCCACCTCATATCCTTCTCCTCTCACCTCCTTATAGTAATTCTTGATGGAGCTCATTTCATTATGAATTAAATTCTATGTATTTTTCATTTATTTTTTGTTGCGAGTTTTGAGTTCTTAATAATTAATAAAATTAACAGCAACATAAATTTGTGGAAGGCAGGAGCATCCTTGGTATATTAGTGGCTTCAGCGATCTCCATTTATAACGTGGTACTCCTTAAACTTTCAAAAGAAACTATGAGTCAAATTGACAATTAATGAGGAGATGCTTTTTTTTTTGGGTTTTGGGGGGGGGGGGGGGTGGGTGTGATTAGAACAAAAAAATAAAAAATAAAAGAACAAAAAATAAAAAATAAAAAAAATCGAGTTATGTAGGCCCATAGCTGGGGATGGCCTGGGAATTCGGCCCGGCCTCGGAGCTGTCCTTACCCTACCCTTGATGAATTGGTGGACCCCGGGTTTGCACTCACTAAGGACTGAACCATTGGGCTCATGGGCTATGAATCAAGGGATTAGAGGCATGAGATTAACTGTGAATTTAATATTTGGGCCCTATACATTTGGATATTTCTATCCACATGGTCCCATCATCAATGAGACCTTGGCTAGGCCTCATCCAGCTTGCCAAGATGGGAACCACCATGATCTTTCAAGTTTTACACCAATCTGAATAAAATTGACCGTTGAATTAAATTGAGAAAAAAAATGAATTTTAAAACTGTTAATATTCAGAGTCACAGAGCAATGAGTTATGATAAATTTTATAGGCAGGTAGAATCTATAGAGAATGTCCAATTCCCTAGCTTCCCTTTATTAGTGGGGCTCTTAGGTGGGCCCCAACACTTGATATGTACCTAAGAATTCTCCAAAACACTCCATTTTAAAAACATCTCTCTTTCAATTTCTTTTTTTTTTTTGTCACGGGCCCTATTATCTAGCTGTGTCACACACAATACCCCATAAATATGCCTATGAACTATCAAATTTTATGACTATGGAAAGATGATTCTATGGAGGGAAAATTAAACATATAGATGGTCTTATATTAATCTTTCATATCTAATAGACCTGCATGATTAAATAAGGATTCGAATCTCCTATTTTGTCCAAACAAGGGAGCCTGTTTGGACACACCGGGGTGACTATCGCGGACTGCTTTTCTCTTCTTTTAAATTTGCAGCGATTTCAAGGAACAACAGCAATGAAGGGACGCACTCGGGATCTACGAGTGCATTTTCTAGCAGCATGAATGAGGTGTCCCCAAAGATTTTCAGTTTTGCAGAGTTGAAGAAGGCGACCAGGAAGTTCAGTCGCGATACATTTCTTGGGGAGGGAGGTTTTGGGCAGGTTTTCAAGGGTTGGATTGATGAAAAGACATTGGCACAAACCAAGGCCGGAAGTGGGATGGCTATTGCCGTCAAGAAAATGAATTCAGAAAGCTGGCAGGGAAGGGAAGAGTGGCAGGTATGTCCATTCAATCCAATATTTGTTTGGAAAATTTTGAGGAAAGAAAGTAAAAGCAGAGATTTATGCATAGGGCCCATTTGGTTTCATGGCATTGAATTCCTAGGAATTCAAAGAAATTTACTTGTGAAAGTAGTTAAAATTGAAGAAATAAAGGTGAAATTCCATAAATGGCTATGGAATTATCTCTCCATTTAATGGAAAATGATGGAAAGTGAATACTCGCTTATCACCCTACTCCCTAGTAGATTAAGTGGTCCCATTTACAACTTTACTTTATATTCTTCAACCCTCACCCCGTCAGTAATCCTTTGTTGAACCCATTTTGTAAGTGAGGATTCAAATCATGCAGGCAAATGGGCCTTCACTGAAAATTTTCATTCTTTTACTGAAATAAAACTATGATTGAGGATGAAATTAAGATGTCTGCCATAGTTACTGTTTAGATCATTTCTGTTGAAAACACATCTCTCTCTCTTTCTCTCTCATATTCTGTTCATGCTTCTGCATAAATACTGTTTATTTTATTTTTTTGTAATTTCATGATTTTAATTCGGCTGGTGTGTGCTTTTATTTTACTTGACTATGTTCCTTTTTGCAGTCAGAGGTGAATTTCTTGGGGAGCTTCTCTCATCCAAACCTTGTGAGACTTTTGGGACACTGTGAGGAGGACAAAGAACTACTACTTGTATACGAATTCATGCCAGGAGGGAGTTTGGAAAACCACCTTTTCAGAAGTAAGTAGTAAACAATATTAATATTGTAATTGTAATTAACTGTAGTTGGTTGGATGAGCTATGATACTGATGATGGTGAAAAATTGCCACTGTAGTTATTGTCAAAAGAAGTCATGATTCAGGATTAAGATAACTAATACTTATAGTGATTATCTTAAGTGACAATTTAAGGGTGTATTCCCATAGCTACCATTTAGCTTGTTTCTGTTAAAAAACACCTTTGTTTTTCACATTCTATTCATGCTTCTCCATAAATACTTTTTTTTTAATAAACATTACTAATTAGTTTACTTTTTAATTTCATTATTTTAATTCTGCTTCTATGTGTATTTGTTGTCGATGTAACTATGTTCCTTTTCGCAGTCAGTGGTGCATTTCCTGGGGTGAGTTTCTCATCCAAACTTTGTGAAACTTTTGGGATGCTGCTGGGAAGACAAAGAATTACTACCTGTATTATGCCAAGAGGGGATTTGGAAAGCCACCTTTTCAGAAGTAAGCAGTAAACCATATCATTATTGTAATAAACTGTAGTGGATACTGATGATGGAGAAAAATTGGCACATTTTTTTAAAAAGAAATCATGATTCAGGATTAATATATTAAGTGATCATCATAAGTTTCAGAAACTAATATCGTGCCAAAACACCATGATAATAATAATAATAATAAATCATCTACCTGATGCCATGGTGCTAATTTCAGTGGATGGCTTTGATCTTGTTTGAGTGACTGGATGGGCTGAGATCTCAACTTTCTTGACCTTATTCTCTACACCTCTTAATACACGCTGATGGATGGGCATTTATATATAGTGCTGGGAGGGGCTGGAAAAACTTTTGATTTTTAAATCTATTAGGGTTTCAAATCCATGAAGAAAATCGTGTTTCAATCATTGAAAATTTATCCCAGTTTAACTTTTATCATTCAATAGGAACTTAGGGAGTAGCTCTTATCTTAATAGTTCAAGCTGGAAACAACTCAAGAGCACTACCATGTGACTGTGTAGTGTGTCATGACTCATCTTATCCTTTATGTGTTTTTTTCATGTTTAAGAGATCACATGAATTTCCAACAGTTGTCGCAATCATAATATCTGTTTCGTAATCATTACTTTACTTCCTCATCAGATGACGGGTTAAAAAGTATTCAACCCTACCATATAGATTCATATTCATATGTTCCTCAAAAATACAACTGTAACCTACTGACCTATGCATGTCAATGCAAATACCCATGCCATTGGAACAGTCAATTTTCTTTTCAGTGTGAACTCAAGTTTTATTTAGGAGTGAAGGAAGCTGCCTAGCCTCAATTCTCTAATCTTGATAGTTCTGATCAAACAACGTACCTATACAATGCATATTTTACTTTATTGTATTGGAAGTTACAATTATTTTACCTACATATGATCAGTTTCTCGCTGCGAAACACTGTAGAATGCTGTGCCAACCTTGCATAGGTACAGTCCAGACAAATCTGTGCTGTATTTTTTTTTCCCTTGCATCCATTATTCATATTTCTAAAATGGTGCATTTTATGTAGGATGTTCAGCCTTTCAACCACTTTCATGGAGCATACGGCTCAAGATAGCAATAGGTGTAGCTCAGGGCCTTGCATTCTTACACACTTTAGAAAGGCCAATCATATATCGAGATGTTAAAACATCTAATATATTGCTTGATTTGGTAAACTCTTCCAGCCTGATTATTCTGCCATAGAGGGTTTTTTTTTTTTTTTTTTTTTCTTGGGGGTGTGGGGGTGAGAGGTTTGAAGAACTCTTTGTATGTTTGAATTCTTAGTTTTATTTTTTTTAATCTTCTGCAGAATTATAATGCAAAACTCGCTGATTTTGGATTAGCGTTGAGCGGCCCATATGAAAGTTCATATGTCTCCACATGTGTCGTGGGTACCCATGGTTATGCAGCTCCTGAATATGTGGCTGCAGGTAATATCAGTTCTTCTGTAGCAACCTTCATTGCTACAACTTCCTATTATTTCAGTGCTGTTTTAATGGTTTGCATCGTAGTGGACTTTCTTTAGTTTAAACTAATCTCAAACTGCTCTCTAGTTTTTATGCATGGATGGATGTTGTTGGTAGTTTATCTGTATCCAAAAATATTCTGTAGGACTGGGAATTCGGTTTCTCAAAACATAATGTTGACCATGGCGTTTTTGACTGCTGTGGCATTTGGTATTTTCGTTTGGTGACTGGGGCCTGTTTGGCTTGTTCACCAGCTCAGTTTTCTCTGAACCAGTAGTTCATTATACCCTTGAAAATTTTTCATTCCCGGTATGAACTGTCTGGGTGCATTCAGATACTGCGGAAGCTAGTAGTGAAACATTGTGATATTTCTTTTTCAAAGTCATCTTAATATTTGAATTAGGTTTTTTAACTGCTCCGTCTGGAAATGTAGCAGAAACTCACATCAATGACAAAGGATGGCCATTTAGCCTTGCAGAGGTATTTGTGAACATCTATTGGAACTTGAAAGGCCTTGCTGACATAGTTTCAGCCATAGACATTGTAGACTGTTTTTTGCAGGACAAATTGTTAAAACTAACTGTTATGAACTCCATTAGAAGGAAATTTTGACTATGAAAAAAATGAGATTGATGAGAGAAATCGACGATCTTAACTATTAACATGATGTATTAGAACAAGAAGTTTTATGGTGACTTCCTAGTTCCAACCCTTCTTATCACTTGCTTTAGCTTGGATTCAAACTGGCTTAACAGTTATTCAAATAAAAAGTTAAAGATCTAATAACAATCGTTACTTCTTTCATTTTGGTCATAAAACTCTGCTTGAAAATCATAATAGCTATGAGAAGGTCATAGATTGCCTGAAAAAGGGAAAAATAATACAATTTTATTTATTGCTTGAAAAATATCTCAAATGGTTGAAGTTTCTTTGATATGAATAATGACTATTGTGCCTGCATCAACATCAACCAGGCCATCTGTACGTGAAGAGCGACGTATATGGTTTTGGAGTTATGTTGCTCGAGATGCTTTCGGGCCTACGGGCACTTGACAAAAACCGTCCAAGTGGAAAACAGAATTTGGTAGAGTGGGCACAACCATATCTATCTGATCAGAGGAAGCTATTATCACGGGTGATGGACAAGCGGCTTGAAGGCCAGTACCCATCCGAAGGTGCAGTTCAGGCTGCTCAGCTCATTCTCAAGTGTCTTGTGTCTCAACCAAGAAAGCGTCCATCCATGACAGAAGTGGTGGAAACATTAGAGCAGATTCAGGCCATAAAGCAAATGCCCTAAGAGACCAATCCTGTGCATCTCGCTGACCACAATTACTTTGAACACCATGCACAAAACCATTCCCCACTTCATCCCAAGGTTGGTAATGTTGGAACTGGAAAAAATGACCATTACAAGGATGGATGTCTCTGGTGAAAGCAATCACCAAAATTGAGGTAATCTATTCCAACATGAACAGTTATGACGACAGTGCTATGTGCATGATAAGTGCTTAATTGTTTGCAATCTAAGCCCTAATATTTGATTCATCTTGTGCTAGTTAGAGTTATTTTATTTGATTTTACATAGTTTTTGTTAATTTATGTTAAGGTCACAAGGAGCAAAAAGAGAAGAATTAATGAAGAGATGGGCATGAATCATCAAGTAGGCCCATGGTGGGTCCACATCCATTGCAAATAGAAGAATTCCAAAATTTAGGAAGTCCTATTCAAGTTAAAAGAGGAGTTCAAGAATGGAGAAAAACAAGGAGAGAAAGAAGGAAAATTTGGAGCAAGAGTTCAAGTCAAGATAGAAGTCCTAAAAGAGGGGTCCCACACTTATGTTGCATGCACCAAATAGGGCCCACTTTTATGATAAAAGTTCAGATTTAATTCCTTGCAACTAAATTCAGATTTGTGGGTCCATGTGAGGAATTGTCAAGAAGATACAAGTAAGATCAGAATTAGAAAGTGTTGCTTAAACAAGAAAGAAGACTCCTAATTCAATCTAATTAGGAAGCAGAATTTTAAGGAAAGTTGGAGACCTGTTTCTACAAGGAAACTAAACACTAAGAGGGCTGTTTTCAAGACTTATAAGTACCATATGAACAGTGCACGTCCAGCAATATACCCAGCCATAAAACATCACACAAACCACCTAAAAACCAGCCATTATCATCCACAAACCCTAGCAGCCATACAGCACTATTGGGAGCACCTTTGGAGCATCTTTTGGAGAGCTTTTGGAGCGAGGAAAAGGAGAAAAAGCTGCTGGCAGAATTATTCTTCTTCTTCAATATTCAGAGTTCTTCTTATGGCTCTATTTTCTATTTTGTTTTCAATTCCAAACATGAGTAGCTAAACTTTTTAGGGCTAGGGTGTAATTGAAACCCTAGCCTAGTTCTATGTAGTCTCTTTTGGCGTCTTTTAATTCAGATTTCAGTTTTATTAGTTGAGATTCTAAACCATGTTTTTAATTGATGAGTTGTGTATATGCCATGCCAACCATGTGATGTTCAATTAATTTTAAGAGTAGCTAACTTAATTTTGATTGATCTTGATGATAAGCATCTAGGGTTTAGAACCATGAATAATCTAAGTATATGCCATGCTTAGACTCATGCATTTATCTTTCCCATTATTTTATGCATTATGTTTGTTTTGACTAGGACATATGCCATGCTTAGTTTTTGCATCATAATGAGCAATTCATGTAGTATGCCACTCATGAATTAGGTTTAGGGGAATAATAATCTAGACACATATGCCATGGTCTAGGTTGATAGATGTCACTAATAAAATCTGATTTTTGATTAAAAGATAATAAGGGGCATGCATAGGATTGGTTAGGGGAGTAGATGAAACCCTAGTTCATTCATTATCATTGTTTTCAATTCTAATTTCAGTTGTGTGTTTTAGATTAATTTCCATTTAGCTTTTGATAGTATAATTTACTGTTTTTAGTAGTTTAATTCAATCTTTCATCATTTAATTGTTTCTTTTAATATTCTGATTTTTAGTTATTTTTGACATTGTTTTATCACAAGTCTTCGTGGGATCGACCTCGTACTTACAATTCACTGCACTACATAGTGATCTTGTGCGCTTGCGAGTTTTAATTGTGTGCATACTAGTAGCTTATTTCTAAGTTGCTTGGTGCATACCAAGTTTTTGGCGCCGTTGCCGGGGACTTGTTTGCATAGAATAGTGTCAAAACTTGTTTTTAGTGTAATGTCATAGTCTAGTTTCGGTTTTAGTTAAGTTACTTGAAGTTTTAAAGTGCTGTTATTTACTGTTTTATCATAGTTTTTCAGCTATTTAATTTCAGATTTCTATTTTTTTTCTTTTAGCACATTAACTCTTTTAAAGGTGCTTACTTGCGGTCATAAATTTTGTATATGCAAGGTAGACGGTCTCAGGACTTAGCCATCATTGTCTACGATCCAGAAATTGAACGAACCCTTAGAAGGTATCGAAGGCAAGCCGAGAGAGCAAGATCCAATACACAATCCTCATCCGACTCAGAACTTGAAAAGATAAATATTAACGGAAATAAAAAACCTGAAAAAAAGATGGCTGACGGAGAAGACAATCAAAAGAGACCAATGAAGGAGTCTTACATTCCCTTGCACACCGAACAGCCGTCCACCATCCTCTATCCACCTAATACGGCTGGAAATTTCACCATCCATGCACAATTGCTGAATATGGTACCACACTATCATGGGTTACCTAATGAAGATCCTTATCTTCACATTAAGGAATTCTTTGAGCTGTGCGCAACACAACAGATACAAGGAGTCACTGCAGAGGGCATCAGGCTTCGTCTATTTCCTTTTTCTCTTAAGGATAAAGCTAAAATATGGTTAAACTCCTTGGATGCCGGTTCTATCAACTCTTGGCAGCAGCTAGCCAGTAAGTTTCTGAAGAAATTTTTTCCAGCTCAAAAGACAAGGCAATTAAGAAGAGAGATCCAAACATTTCAGCAAAAAGATGGAGATCAGTTCTGGGAAGCGTGGGAGCATTTTAAGGATTTATTATTGAAGTGTCCACATCACAACCTCACCAAAGATGATCAAGTTCAAGCTTTCTATGAAGGACTAAACGAGCTGAATAAGGGAATAGTTGACTCTGCATGTGGAGGGGCCCTGATGGAGAAAAATAGTGAAGAAGCTTATGAACTTTTTGAAACTCTCAGTGAAAACTCACAACAATTCTCTTGTAGGACCAGACAGATGGGTAAGAAGCAAGGAGTATATGAGGTCCAGTCTCAAGGAAATGTAACTGCCCAGATGGCGGCCATGGATAAAAAGATAGACATGATCATCAAAGCAATGGCTTCCAATAGCATGCAAGGACAGACACCAAAGGAAGTTTGTGCTATATGTTCTCACACAAACCATGCTACTGAATGCTGCCCCATGTCATCTTTTACAGACCAGGAACATACCAACTATGTTGGTAACACTTTTCCAAAGCAAAACAATCCCTACAGCAATACTTACAATTCTGGATGGAGGAATCATCCAAACTTTTCCTGGGGGGGCAATCAGAACAATCAGAACAATCAAGGAAATCAAGGGAATCAGAACCAATATCAAGGACAGCAGAGAAGCTACCAATACCCCCAAAATAATAACTTTTCTCATAACAGTGCACCAAAGCCACCAGAAGATGACTTCAAAAGTTTGGTGACACAGTTTATTCAGTCATCTCAGGCTAATTTCCAGCAACATAGCCAGGCAATCACAAATACCCAGCAGAGTTTGGCAAAGCTGGAAGCACAGATGGGTCAGATAGCTAATGCCTTGAGTAAGAGGGAGGATGGTAAGTTTCCAAGTCAGACTGAAATAAACCCTAAAAATCAGGAGCATCTAAAGGCCATAACAACCCTCACTATAGAGCCAGAGAAGGTCTACAGGAGAATGAGGCAGCATGGTACAGTCTTAGACACCAGCGTGAATGGGCCACATGAAAATCCAAAAACTACAATCATTGAGCCACAGGACAGTGGAAGGCAAACTGAGACTGATGTGAACCAGAAAAGTGACAAGGGCACAGACACTGCGGCCAGTCCTATTCCAGAAACAACTTCTATAGCACCAGAGAGGGTTTATAAGCCAGTTCCACCTTACCCTCAGAGGCTGCGACAGGAGAATAAAAGTCAGTTCACGCAGGACATCTTCGAGACTCTAAGGAAGGTAGAGATTAACATTCCGCTGATTGATGCTATCAAGCAGATACCCTCTTATGCAAAGTTTATCAAAGAGTTATGTACAAATAAGAGGAGATTCAGAGATCGTGAAGAGGTCAAGTTAACTGAGGAAGTCAGTGCAGTTCTTTCAAGAAAGCTACCTCCCAAATTGAAGGACCCTGGGAGCTTTACCATACCTTGCAAGATAGGAGATCATACATTTGAGAGAGCCTTACTAGACTTGGGTTCGAGTATCAATTTACTGCCATTTTCAGTCTATGAGTATTTGGGTTTGGGAGAGCTCAAACCAACTTCAATTACATTGCAATTGGCGGATAGGAGTGTGAAATACCCAAGGGGCATTCTGGAGGATATTTTAATAAAGGTAGGAGAATTCATATTACCTGCTGACTTTGTGGTACTGGACATGGAGAGCGTATCACTGCCTCACCACCTTTCTATTATACTTGGCCGACCTTTCATGGCCACTGCGGGTTCAAAGATAGATGTACAGAAAGGCACAATTGAAATGAAAGTCAATGGGCAGAAAATTGAGTTCAAAGTATTCGAAGCTATGAAAATGCCGAGAGATGAAGATTGCTTTCAGATTGAGGTAATTGAGCAGGCTATAGTAGATGTATTTTCAAGAGAACATGGATGCAAGGAGGAGTTGGACACATGCATGCAGCAAGGCTTCACCAAATCTGAAATTGAGCATGATTGTGATGAGCAAGAGGCAACGTGTATGGAGACTATGAATCAACTAGAAGTACTCCCCTCCATTCCAAGTAAATATTCTAACTCTCATGAAATTCTGGGTTCTTCCACAAAGCAACCCGTTCCTTCTGTTATAAAAGCACCAGAGTTAGAATTGAAACTATTACCTGAACATCTCAAGTATGCATATTTGGGAGAGCATGAGACCTTGCCATGTATCATAGCCAGTGATTTGAGTTCTGATGAGGAAAACAAGTTGTTAAAAGTGTTAAAGGCCCACAAAACGGCATTGGGGTGGAGCATTGCAGATATCAAAGGTATAAGCCCAACCATGTGTATGCACCGAATCTTATTAGAAGAAGAGTCTAAAACATCAAGGGAAGCACAGAGGAGACTCAACCCTCATATGAAAGAGGTTGTCAAAGCAGAAATTCTTAAGCTACTAGATGTTGGGATCATCTACCCAATCTCAGATAGCAAGTGGGTCAGCCCAGTACAAGTTGTTCCCAAGAAAAGTGGTATGACAGTGGTAAAGAACGAACATGATGAGCTGATTCCTACTAGAGTTACCACTGGATGGAGGGTATGTATAGACTACCGGAAGCTTAATTCAGCCACTAGAAAGGATCACTTCCCACTACCATTCATTGACCAGATGTTAGAGAGGCTAGCTGGACATTCACATTATTGTTTTCTAGATGGGTACAGCGGATACAATCAGATTCCTATTGCTCCAGAGGACCAAGAGAAGACCACTTTTACTTGTCCATTTGGGACATTTGCCTACAGGAGGATGCCTTTCGGACTATGCAATGCACCAGCAACTTTCCAAAGATGCATGATGAGTATATTCTCCGATATGGTGGAGCGCTTTATTGAGGTATTCATGGACGACTTCTCTGTTTTTGGATCATCATTTGATAACTGTTTGTATCATTTGGAGTTTGTGCTAAAGAGATGTGTGGAGTGTAATTTGGTGTTGAATTGGGAAAAATGCCACTTTATGGTTAAACATGGCATTGTACTTGGACATGTGGTGACAAGCAAGGGGATACAGGTGGATAAAGCTAAGATAGACATAATCAGCAAGCTTCCCCCACCTACATCAGTGAAAAGAGTACGGAGTTTCCTAGGGCATGCAGGATTTTATCGCAGATTCATTAAGGACTTCTCCAAGATTGCACGCCCACTGTGTGCTTTGTTACAAAACGATGTGGAATTTGTCTTTGATGAGGATTGCTTACGAGCATTTGAGCTGCTGAAAAAGCTTTTGACAGCAGCCCCTATTATCATGGCACCTGATTGGAGTTTGCCATTTGAGCTGATGTGTGATGCCAGTGACTATGCTCTAGGGGCTGTGCTTGGCCAAAGAGTAGAAAAGCGTCCACATGTGATTTACTACGCATCCAGGACTCTAAATGATGCACAGCTGAACTACTCTACTACTGAGAAGGAACTTCTTGCTGTAATTTTTGCACTTGAAAAATTCAGATCCTACCTTGTTGGGTCAAAGGTAATAATTTACACAGATCATGCAGCATTGAAGTATCTACTGAGCAAGAAGGATGCAAAGCCAAGGCTAATCAGATGGGTATTGTTGCTACAAGAATTTGACCTTGAGATCAGAGATAAGAAGGGCAGTGAGAATGTAGTGGCAGACCACTTATCCAGATTGCTGAATGAGGAGGTAAGTAGGGGGGACGAAATCCCTCTAAATGAATCTTTTCCAGATGAGCAGCTATTTCAACTTACCAAACTTCCATGGTTTGCGGACTTGGTGAATTACAAGGTTTGTGGTGAGTTTCCAATGCATTTTACTAATCAAGACAAGAAGAGGATGGTCCACATGGCACGTTTCTATTACTGGGATGACCCATATTTGTTCAAGTACTGCTCGGATCAGATAATTAGAAGATGTGTACCAGAAGAAGAGTTTCAGAGTATTTTAGCACATTGTCACAGTAAAGCGTGTGGAGGACATTTTGGAGGAAAGAAGACAGCTGCTAAGGTACTTCAATCTGGTTTCTTTTGGCCCTCTATATTTAAAGATGCACATGCTTTTTGTGCCAGTTGTGATAGGTGTCAGAGAATGGGGAACATTTCCTCAAGGAATCAAATGCCACTAAAAGGAATACAAGAGGTGGAGCTATTCGACGTGTGGGGGATTGATTTTATGGGACCTTTCCCATCATCCTATGGTTATCTCTACATTCTGGTAGGAGTCGACTATGTATCCAAGTGGGTGGAGGCTATCCCAAGTAAGACAAACGATCACAAGGTGGTTTTGGAATTTCTAAAGAACATGATATTTGCTAGATTTGGGACACCTAGGGCAATCATCAGTGATGGTGGCAGTCACTTCAAGAACAGATCCTTTGAAGCATTAATGAAGAAATATGGGATAACCCACAAGATAGCTACTCCGTATCATCCTCAGACAAGTGGTCAGGTTGAAGTGAGTAATAGAGAGATCAAGCAGATATTAGAGAAGACCGTGCAGCCCAACAGGAAAGATTGGTATTTAAGGCTGAATGATGCACTTTGGGCATATAGGACAGCCTACAAGACTCCTATAGGCATGTCTCCTTATCGGTTGGTCTATGGGAAAGCATGTCATCTGCCGGTGGAATTGGAGCACAAGGCATTCTGGGCGATCAAGAAGTTTAATTTTGATATGAAAGAGGCAGGTGAGAAGAGGAAGTTACAACTGAATGAGCTTGAGGAGCTACGATATGACGCATATGAGAATGCCAAGCTATATAAAGAAAGGACTAAAGTGTTCCATGATAAGAAGCTCGTGAGGAAGACGTTGGAGGTGGGACATAAGGTATTACTCTTCGATTCAAGACTCAAATTATTTCCAGGGAAGCTGAAGTCCAGATGGTGTGGCCCCTTTGAAGTCACTCAAGTTTTTGAACATGGAGCTATTGAGATCTATAATCCCAAGAATGGTAACAAGTTCAAAGTCAATGGACATCGACTCAAACCCTATTGGGAGCAGATTTTTGACAAAGATGTGGATGTGATTACATTCACAGATCCCTCTTCCATTTGATAGAGAAGCACAGTCTGGCTGAAGACTCTAACGCAAGCACTACTGGGAGGTAGCCCAGACTTTTGCAAGGAAAAGTTGCAGATGGTCATTCAGAGCTGGCAATGTACTTCATATCCAGCTGAGTTCTTTTACCATTTTCCTTGTCTTTCTAATTACTTTTCTGTTATGTTTTTAGTGTTTCCTTCTTACTTTATTTTACAACATTGGGGACAATGTTTAATTTTAGTTTGGGGGAAGAGTCTTAGTCATTAATAGAGTCATTATAGTCCAAAAAAAAAAAAATACATAAAAATTTAAAAAAAATTCAAAAATTTAAAAAATTTCGAAAATCACAAAAATATTTGTTTTTCTTTGAGTCATAGTTCCTTCCTACCACAATGATGAGTAATGATGATTTGTCTTGCATGGTTCATTGAATTTAATTATGCTGGTTCTTTATATTATTCAATTGCAGTAAATCTCGTTTAAGCATGTTGAGCTATCATTGTGTGGATTACAATGCTGATATAGTCTGAGGTTGAAAGTTTTTGCATAATTGAATGATTAGATGCTTTTGGTGAAAACTTGTGCAACCTAGTGAGATTTGAGCCTAAATGCTTATTCTTGAGAGGGTTATATGTTGAGTGATTTGATCTTTCATTTCTTGATCTATTTGATACAGTTGATTTCATTATCATTCTTTGATCACATGTTCTGAATTTTATATGGAAAAACATGCTAGAACTCTCATTTTTATCCGATCAAGGCAAATTTCGACTACACGAACCATAGGAGATGATTTTAGGCCATGTTTGACTAGTTTGTGCTTTTCTATCCATTCCTTTGATGTTTATCACTAGTTATCCATGTTGAGCCTTAATTAAGTCATTTCTTGCACCCATACCAACTCCTAAGTTTGGGGGAGTTACCTTACCGTATGTATAGCCTTACCTTATCTAAGGAAGTATAAAGATGAATTCAAGGTTCACTAAAAAATATGTGCAAGGCTCAAGAAAAAGAAAATAAAAGAAAGGTTGCCGTTACCCTGCCACTCCATAGTTTCAGTTATGTTTATCAAAAAGAAAAAAAAGAAAAAAAAAAAGAGAATAATACAATAAGGAGGGTACACATGTGACTCAAGAAGGTGGAAATTCAAAATGCAAGCCTTAGCTACCAAAATCAGAAGTGTATAAAGGAACCAGAAGTGTAATTTTATGCAAATTCCTTAGATCTTGTTATCCATTTCCTCTCATTCTTAACCCTTCACCCTAGCCCCATGATAACCTATGTGTAAAAAGTCCTAATTGATTCTAGGTGAAGTGTAGTCCCAGTGTGGAGATGAGATGGAATGGGAGCCTATGGTGTGCGATTTCACTTTAAGCATGTGGTATTTTCCATGAGATCATTGTCTTATCAATCTTAGCCAATTATTGAGTGTTTTTATTGTGAGTGTATCCATGGTGAGGATTGAAGTTAAACTAATATGCAAATGATTGTTTGGTTGTGTGAAAGCCTAAACTGAAAGTTATGTTGGTATTGTTTTACACACGACCCTTTGAGCATGTGGATGTGAGCTAACTTATAAATTGGGTAATCTTTAGAATTGGTTGAGACTCTTGTTTCTTTGAATCATGTATTGATTACACATCTCTGAGACTAATGGTGGAAGGATAGGTTTTATATTTTAGTGTTTTAATTTTCTTCCTTGTTTATTTTATTGTTTTGCTCGAGGACTAGCAAAAGGTAAGTTTGGGGGAATTTGATAAGTGCTTAATTGTTTGCAATCTAAGCCCTAATATTTGATTCATCTTGTGCTAGTTAGAGTTATTTTATTTGATTTTACATAGTTTTTGTTAATTTTTATGTTAAGGTCAAAAGGAGCAAAAAGAGAAGAATTAATGAAGAGATGGGCATGAATCATCAAGTAGGCCCATGGTGGGTCCACATCCATTGCAAATAGAAGAATTCCAAAATTTAGGAAGTCCTATTCAAGTTAAAAGAGGAGTTCAAGAATGGAGAAAAACAAGGAGAGAAAGAAGGAAAATTTGGAGCAAGAGTTCAAGTCAAGATAGAAGTCCTAAAAGAGGGGTCCCACACTTATGTTGCATGCACCAAATAGGGCCCACTTTTATGATAAAAGTTCAGATTTAATTCCTTGCAACTAAATTCAGATTTGTGGGTCCATGTGAGGAATTGTCAAGAAGATACAAGTAAGATCAGAATTAGAAAGTGTTGCTTAAACAAGAAAGAAGACTCCTAATTCAATCTAATTAGGAAGCAGAATTTTAAGGAAAGTTGGAGACCTGTTTCTACAAGGAAACTAAACACTAAGAGGGCTGTTTTCAAGACTTATAAGTACCATATGAACAGTGCACGTCCAGCAATATACCCAGCCATAAAACATCACACAAACCACCTAAAAACCAGCCATTATCATCCACAAACCCTAGCAGCCATACAGCACTATTGGGAGCACCTTTGGAGCATCTTTTGGAGAGCTTTTGGAGCGAGGAAAAGGAGAAAAAGCTGCTGGCAGAATTATTCTTCTTCTTCAATATTCAGAGTTCTTCTTATGGCTCTATTTTCTATTTTGTTTTCAATTCCAAACATGAGTAGCTAAACTTTTTAGGGCTAGGGTGTAATTGAAACCCTAGCCTAGTTCTATGTAGTCTCTTTTGGCGTCTTTTAATTCAGATTTCAGTTTTATTAGTTGAGATTCTAAACCATGTTTTTAATTGATGAGTTGTGTATATGCCATGCCAACCATGTGATGTTCAATTAATTTTAAGAGTAGCTAACTTAATTTTGATTGATCTTGATGATAAGCATCTAGGGTTTAGAACCATGAATAATCTAAGTATATGCCATGCTTAGACTCATGCATTTATCTTTCCCATTATTTTATGCATTATGTTTGTTTTGACTAGGACATATGCCATGCTTAGTTTTTGCATCATAATGAGCAATTCATGTAGTATGCCACTCATGAATTAGGTTTAGGGGAATAATAATCTAGACACATATGCCATGGTCTAGGTTGATAGATGTCACTAATAAAATCTGATTTTTGATTAAAAGATAATAAGGGGCATGCATAGGATTGGTTAGGGGAGTAGATGAAACCCTAGTTCATTCATTATCATTGTTTTCAATTCTAATTTCAGTTGTGTGTTTTAGATTAATTTCCATTTAGCTTTTGATAGTATAATTTACTGTTTTTAGTAGTTTAATTCAATCTTTCATCATTTAATTGTTTCTTTTAATATTCTGATTTTTAGTTATTTTTGACATTGTTTTATCACAAGTCTTCGTGGGATCGACCTCGTACTTACAATGATTATTGTATAAAATGATTATTTCTAATGTCTCAGGGAAGGTTGGTTGTTTCCCCCTCAAATTAATTGAGTTCAAATACCATTTGCGATTTGCGATTTGTATTTTATTTGAAGTTTCTAACAGCTAACACAACGTTCTTTTGAGATGCAAGTGCAAATAACCTCTAAACAATCTTTATATCATCAATAAGATGAAACATGTTCAATATTGTTGCAATTTACAATTGCTGCTGCCTCTTTTCAAAGAGAGGTTGGACCCTCTAGTATTGCAAGGTAGCCCACACCAAGTGCCAAAGTGAAATGTCTAGCCATAGAGCTTTAGGATTGTTCAGGAGGCAGAATGTGCTTTGCCATAGAATAAAATTTGTAAACCGTATCTCACCACCATTCCTCATCAAGATGTCAGGATCTGGTTGCGAAGCGAAGTACATGTGCCTCTCCAAATCCGTTTATGACACCTAAAGTTCTTCCAAATTTCTTGTTTTAAAACATTCAAAAGGTTTGTCTTTGTGGCTCATCTGTTTCTCCTCTGGCCTGTATCATCAGTGGCATTATAGGCAACACAAACTAGAAGTACTGTCCCATTATTCTGAGCTGTGGCTGTCGATCGCCTTATCACCCAAGTAATCCACCTTAACACCATACTGTTTTACTGTGTTCTCTTCACTGACAAATTTTCCTAGGATAAGATCCATGAGACGCTGAGAAGTTCATCAGGTTTGTTCTTTTATTTAGTCAAAATGGATTTGGGAATTTGGGATAGAGTGGATAGGATTGAGCCGGTCCTATTGATAGTTTGATACCCGTTGTAAATTGTAATCAGAGTCAAGGGGTTGGATAGGATTGAGCCGGTCCTCTTGATAGTTATGGATATTTTGATACTGGTTCTAAATTGTAATTGAGCCAAGAGGGGCTTAGGATTTCTGGACATAAAGAGGTAAAAGTAGGAAAAAGGGATTTGGGACTGTAAAAAGGTAAATATTGGTCCCTCTATTTAGTGGTTGATGGAAGATTTTCGTGATAACTTCTAGTGGGGACTTCTTATGATTTATCCTTTAACTGTTCTTACACATAAGACCCTCCTCAGTGGACCCTGGGCTTGCACCCGCTGAATGAACTGGACCATTGAATCCACGAGCCTTTTGTTTTTTTTTATAAATAGAGTCATTTAACTTTTGGGCCGCAAATCAAGGGATTATAAGCATGAGATTAACTTGAAATCTTATATATGGGTCTTACTTATTGGGATCTTTCCACCCTCGATTTCCATCATCAATGGGGTCTAATGTACCTATCCCTCAAATTTTACACCAATTTGAATAAAACTGACCATTGGATTGATCTGATAACAAAATGGGGGGTTCTAAAACTATTAAAATAGAGGGCCAAGATCAAAGGGTTGTGATAATTTGATGGGCTTAAAATTTTGGGAAAGTTAGACAAACGACTCTCACGGTCTTGTAAAGCCTCTAGTCAAACAACCTTTTTTCCAAGATATATAATCCATACAGCTGGATATATTTTGAATAGCCATTTGCTCGAGCCTTTAGTTGCGTTTCAAAAGACATCACTTGCTGTTCTCAACTGAAAGCGTGTTGATGGAGAAGAAAGCTAAGTGACAAGACAATCCACTTCTGTATGTGGGCGGTCTGCATCTTCTCATGCGACCCCTATCATAGAATTTGACCTTTTCAATATGAAAATTAAATAGTCTTCTCAAGTTTTTGATTTGTTCTGCAAATTCAACAGTGAAGGTTCCATTACCACCACCCCTAACCCCCCAAATATATATATATATATATATATAAAGGATTGCTCCCCAGTTTATTATAAAGGATTGCTCTTAATAAATGATAAAAGGCCCATACAAAGAAAAGCCTATTCTCTATGAAGATTTTGACTCCATATAATTTGAGTCCAACATCAAATTGATTTGAATTGTTTATAATATATTATTTGAGTGTTTTATAAAACATAGAGTATTTTATTAGAAAAATTCTGAAATATAGCAATTTATCCTAAAAGGTCATCGGAAATTTTATAGCACTAATGAAGTTTTTTTGCCAATTTTTAATATTTTTTTTACACTTTTTTTGAGGAACGATAACATTACTATAGCCGAAGCTAGTGTCGCTCGTCACACCAATTTATGACCTCTCATGAAATTTCATTCAATTTGAGTAGGATCCACCAGGAATCCTTACATGATATAAAAGTGAAAAATTAATTCATAACACTTTTTAATAGGACTCTCAAGTTGAAAAATTGACGAGGGTGATTTAGGAAAAAAAATAAAAATAAAAATAGTTGCCAAGAAAGATTCGAAGAAAGGCGCTTCCAACGAGATGAAGAGTACCTGAGGATGTATCATACATACTATTAGACAACCACAAGCCCGTTATTTAATCCACAGAGATACCAACACCCATGAGTATGACTTGCTTCCTACTTCCCATGTGAGAGAGAGAGTAAGATTGATTCTTTCAAGAAAGTGGTCTATATCCAACTCCGCAACTTGAAAACTCTATAGACGGAAGGTCTTCGGAGACTACGCGCATTGGCGACTGTAATATCAGCGCACTGTGTCTTCTGTATCTTCCCTTCCCTTTCTTCCGACTTCCTATGTGTGAGAGAGATTTGTTCTTTATTTTCAGGAAGTTGCAACTTGGTATACCGAAGAGAGGACAGAGAGAGATGGGAAATTTCTGGATAGCGCAATTTGACTCGTCCAGCAGTAGCAGTCCCAGCTCGACCAGACCATCAAGCCCAGGTAATGAAAAAAAGGAAAGAAGAAGGAACAAAAAAATCAGATTTCTCGATGAACCCAGATGAGCTTTTCTTCCTCTTCCTCTAAAACTCTAGTTAGTTTTTCATATGGGTTGTTTTCTTGCCGTTTCAGTTCCTAGTTTGAGTAATTCAAGATATCTATTGTATTCTCTCTCTCTCTCTCTCTCTCTCTCTCCTGGTTATGGAAAGAATTCATCTTTTTTTTTCTGTCTCTTCTTCTGAGTCCTTCTATCTTCGTTGTATAGAAACAGAACCTGACAATGACATGGGTTGCTTTCTCAAAAACCCCTTTCTCCTTTTGCGTACATGTGATTTCTTTCAAATACAATCTTTTCTCTGTAACTCTGTTTTTTCCTGTGCTGCTCTGTTTTCTTCTCCCATTTTGATTTACACATCTCTCCATTTTTGCATAATCTCACATGGGTTTCCTTCAAATCCTCCTTTCAGGGATTGCACAGAACACCAGCAATGAAAGGACGCATTCGGAAACTGGGAGTGCGTTTTCAAGCCGTTTGGATGAGGTGTCCCCATACGGTCAGATCCTTCCCATTACTCCCACTTTAAGGATTTTCAGTTTTGCAGAATTGAAGGCAGCGACCGGTAAGTTCAGTCCCGATAGGGTTCCTGGGGAGGTAGGTTTTGGGAGGGTTTTCAAGGGTTGGATTGATGAGAAGACATTTGCACCAACCAAGGCCGGACGTGGGATGGCTATTGCTGTCAAGAAATTGAATTCAGACGACTTCCACGGAAGGAAAGAGTGGCAGGTATTTTCCATTCAATCCAATCTTTATTTGGCAAAGTTTGAGGCGGAAAGAAAAAAATGAAAAAACAAAGATATATGTAAATGGGCTTGAGGTGAAAAATAGGTCGGCCCAGTCCTGCACCCAAAAAACCGTGCTTGGGCCATTCCGGCCCATTGACTAGGACCGACCCATTCTTCAAGTTTTAAATGAACATCAATGTTTTTGCATTTATTTTAATAATTTTATTTTATTTCAAGTTAAAAGAACCCAAAGTCTATAAAGTTCTTTTCAATTTATATATATAAAATGTTAGTTTGTATGGCTCAATAGAAGCTAATAAATCTGGTAAATCAGGCCCATGTAGTGTCCATGTTCTACTGTGATTAGAAGTAGGCTTGTTATAGGTCTACTGTAATTAAGAAGTAGTGTTTGGGTGTAATAGGGTTTTGGGGCTGATATTATAAATAGAGACTAGGGGTCTGGATGGAAACTCTCTTCTAATTGCATAGTGATTCTTCCGTTTTCCCATGGACGTAGGCCAAAAGCCGAACCACGTAAATCTCTTGTCTTCTTGTGCATGATTGATCTCTTCTCGTAAGCCTTAGATCACAACAAACTGGTATCAGAGAATCGTGCGTGATCGGAGTAGATTCGACGGATCGGATCTCAGAGGGCTGGAGTTGTCGTTGCGCGATCGACGGATTAGATCTCAAGATTGAGATAGTGTTTTCCGGATCGTGATAAGAGGGAAATCAGTTCTGATCTCAGTGGGCCGCACAAAGAAGGAGAAGGGCAGCGCCCTGTTCCTGTTGCAAAACAGAGACGAGAATCCGGACTTGCAGCGTCTGATCTCTGCAAAATTCCACTGCAGGAAATTGTTTGCAGGCCAGGCTGATCGCGTCCATCGCCGGAGAAGTGTCGTGCGTGGCCGGAGAGGAAGAAGAAAATCGCAAAGGTTTTCTCTGTTTGCAGACCAGACAAGAGACGAATTGAGTTGGTTTCCCGCTGGGCCCCACATCGCCGTGAAACCGTCGCCGGAATCGTCGCCGTCGCTGCTTGTCGCCGGAGAAGGAGGGTAGTCTCCATTGCTGTCGTGTCGTCGTCCCGTGGCCGAGGAAGTGGAAGAACAAGAGTTGCAGACGTTCTAATTTGAACCAGAACGTTGAAGAAGAAGAGGAGTTGGGCCTGGGCTCGCAGGAGGTCCAGGTTGGTCCAGGTCAGGTTGGACCTGACTCGTTTCAGAAGCCCAGTAGCCAGGCCAATCCAGGTTGGGTCAAATCCAGGTCAGATCTGACCCGTGTAGCAGAGAAGCCCAAAAGCAAAGCCCGCAGGAAAAAGGCGCTGACATCAGCGCTGACGTCAGCAGATTCGTACGGTCAAAGGCAGGTTTGACCAGATCAAAGGCTGAAATTTGTTTTCGCGATATCTTGACGATACGGAGTCTGATTGGAGATCCGTTTAAACCGACGGACTCGTTACGAGCAGATCTACGACGTTGTGGAAGAAGATTGGCTGTTTACCTGTCAACGAAGGAGATTGACTGATTGGAAGTGCAGAAACTTGTTTCTGCGATATTTTAGCCATCCGGAGTCGGATTTCAGATCCATTTCTTCCAGCGTGCTCGCGGTAACCAGATCTACACAAGTACTGTGAAAGATTCGCAGAATGGCTATAAAGTTTGAAATTGAGAAATTCAATGGAGATAACGATTTCGGTCTTTGGCGTCTGAAGATGCATGCTTTGCTGGTTCAGAATGGACTGCATAAAGCTTTGAAAGGAAAGAATGCTTTGCCTGAAAAATTGTCAGATGAAGATAAGGATGAGTTGTTGGAAAAGGCGTACAGTCAGATTCTGCTGTTTCTTAGCGATGGTGTACTGCGAAAAGTTGCTCAAGAAAGAACTGCTGCTGGCATATGGCAGAAGTTGGAGAACTTGTATATCACAAAGTCTCTCACAAATCGCTTGTACCTGAAGAAGCGGTTGTTCACCTTACAAATGCAAGAAGGTACGTCTATTTCAACTCACCTTGATTCTTTCACAAAAGCTATAATGGATCTGGAAAATATCAATGTTGAAATTGATGATGAGGACTAAGCTATCATGTTGTTGTGCTCGTTACCACCCTCCTATGAGAATTTTGTTGATACCATGATGTATGGTAGAGATACTTTGACAGAAGAGGATGTAGAGGCAGCCTTGAACTCTAAGGAGTTGAAGAAAAAGGTTGCGGCTAACAATGATGGTTCGGGTGAGGGTTTGGTAGTACGAGGAAGAACAAAAGACTCCAGTAGTAATAGCAAAAATAGATCCAACAGGAAAAACATTGAATGTTATTATTGCCATAAGAAAGGGCACATCAGGAAAAATTGTCCCGAAAGGCAAAAGAAAGGGAAAGAAATAATTGAAGATTCGTCATCGGATGATTCAGTCAGTATAGCAGATGGAAGATCAGATTATATTTCCGATAATGTACTTTCTGTGATTGAAAATGGAATTCGTCGTCAGGATGAATGGATTCTTGATTCGGGTTGTTCCCACCACATGTGTCCCAATAGGGACTGGTTTACCACTTACAGAGAAATCGGCGGTGGTAGTGTTTTGCTGGGCAACAATGTTGCATGTAAGACAGTTGGAATTGGAACTAAAAAAATCAAGATGTATGATGGAATCATCAGAACGTTGGCAGATGTTCGGCATGTTCCTGATCTGGAAAAGAATCTTGTTTCTCTTGGTGCCTTGGACTCCGATGGTTGTAAGTTCTCAGCTGAAGGTGGAGTTTTGAAGGTTGTGAAGGGTGCTCTAGTTCTTATGAGAGGCAATAGAGTTGGAAACTTGTATGTTTTGTCTGGAAATACTGTTATAGATGGAGTTGCAGTGTCTTCCTCAGATGACCATGAATCAGATGACCATAAAATGCATCGGTTGTGGTGTACCAATCAGGATTCACCTAGAATTATCATCTACGGAGATGTTACATTTCATGAGGATGCTTTACTCGAAGCGAGAAAGCAGGTGGAGGAGACAAAAGTAGGTAGCAGTAGTGACACCGTTCAGGTGGAGTCAGACATCCTAGTGAGGAAGGAGAGTGCATCCGGCTCCTCCCGGGATACAGGGGATAGTCAAGCTGTGCAGCAGATGCAGCGGATAGAGCCGCAGATGCTGCAGACAGGTAGACCGCAGAGAGAAAGGAAACCGCCGGTCAGATACGGTTTCGAGGATATGACGACGTACGCGTCGATATCAGACAGTGGCCATGATGATATGGTTGCATACGCATTGACAAATGAGTCTCTTGAATTAATGGAAGGGCTGAAAAGTAGTCAACAGGCAGCAACTATGACTGAAGAGATGGAGTCTCTTGATGAGGAAGATCAGGCCATCGGATGCAAGCGGTTCTACGAGAAAGAGGAAGAAGCTTCCTGTGCAGGTAGAGTGCAGACAAAGGTTCCTGATCATGTATGCAGTTTGGAAAAATCATTGTACGGGTCGAAGCAAGCTTCTGGACAATGGTGCAAGCGATTTGGTGCATTCATGAAGGAATTGGTTAAATTCAAGTTCAAGCATTACTTGGACTTGATTGGTGTGCTCGGTACCTGAGTGCCCTCAAGGGCAGGTGGAGACGGTGAGACGTGTTTTGTGCATGAGGATCAGCTTCAATGTTCGCCAAGGTGGAGATTTGTTAGTTTGTATGGCTCAATAGAAGCTAATAAATCTGGTAAACCAGGCCCATGTAGTGTCCATGTTCTACTGTGATTAGAAGTAGGCTTGTTATAGGTCTACTGTGATTAAGAAGTAGTGTTTGGGTGTAACAGGGTTTTGGGGCTGATATTATAAATAGAGACTAGGGGTCTCTAGGATGGAAACTCTCTTCTGATTGCATAGTGATTCTTCCGTTTTCCCGTGGACGTAGGCCAAAAGCCGAACCACGTAAATCTCTTGTCTTCTTGTGCGTGATTGATCTCTTCTCGTAAGCCCTAGATCACAACATAAAAAATAAAAAATAAAAAATAAAAAATAAGAAGACACATGTGTGCCGGCCCGTGGGCAGCACGACCCAGTTTTCACCTCTATATAGGGCCTTTTTGGTTTCTTGGAATTAGAATTCCTAAGAACTTTAAGAAATGCATTCTTAAAATTGGTTCAAATTGAAGAAACAGAGTTGAAGTTGCGTAAATGGCCATGAAATTATATCCCCTTTTATGGAAAATGATGGAAGGTAATTACTCACCCATCACACTGGGATATTAAGTTGTCCCATTGAGGACTCTACTTTACATCATTCACCCCTCACATTTTTACTGCTCTTTTGTTGAACCCATTTTGTAATGCCAGCAGATTATCCTTTACTGAAATGTCTCATTTTATTTTGAAAAATAAAAGTATGATGTAAGATGACTCCCATAGTTACTATTTAGATCGTTTCTGCTAAAAACAGCTTTCTTTCTCTCATTCTCTTTATGCTTCTGCATAAATACTTGATTATGTTCCTTTTTGCAGTCAGAGGTGAATATCTTGGGGAACCTTTCTCATCCAAACATTGTGAGACTTTTGGGACACTGTGAGGAAGACAAAGAACTACTACTTGTATACGAATTCATGCCAGGAGGGAGTTTGGGAAGCCACCTTTTCAGTAGTAAGCAGCAAACAATATTAATATTGTAATTGTAATTAACTGTACTTGGTTGGATGAGCTGGTGATGGTGAAAAATTGGCACCGCAGTTATTTTCAAAAGAAATTATGATTCAAGATTAAGATAACTAATACATTTAGTGATCGTCATAAGTTGCAGAAATTGATATTGTGCCTAAACACCATGATAATAATTAGAAAAACAAATCATCTACCTGATGCCACAGTGCTAAAGCCAGTGGACAGCTGTGATCTTGTTTGAGTGACCGGATGGGCTTAGATCTCAACTTTCTTGATTTTGTATCCATCAAGAAAATCCTGTTTCAATTGGTGAAAACTTATCCCAATGTAAGTTTTATCATTCAATAGGAAATTAGAGAGTAGCTCGTCTTAATGGTTTAAATTGTTGGAAACACCTCAAGAGTACTACCATGTGGCTGTGTTGTGTGTCCCAACTGCAGTGAAAGGCTGTGATCTTGTTTGAGTGACCGGATGAGCTAGGATCTCAACTTTCTCATCCTTATCCTCTAAACCTCTGTATACATGCTGATGGATGAACCTTTATAGTGCTAGGGAGGGCAGCATGATTTTTGTTTTATTTTGAAATCCAGTCGAGTTTAATATCCATCATGAAAATAGTTTTTCAATCGGTGAAAACTTATCCCAATACGAGTTTTATCATTCAATAGGAAATTAGGGAGCTGCTCTTTTCTTAATGGTTTCAGTTGGAAACAACTCGAGAGCACTTCTGTGTGGCTATGTTGTGTGCTAACTCCTATATGTGTTTTTGTCATGTTTGAGAGACCAATTGAATTTCCAACAGTTGCCACGATCATGCTATTATTTTTGCAGTTGGTATTCTACTTCCTCATCAGATGACGGGTTAAAAAGCCTTAAACCCTACCATATCGATTCATATACATATGTTCCGAAAAATTATGCCTATAAGCGACTTATGCATGCCAATGCCATTAGAACAATCAATTTTCTTATCATAGTGAACTCAACGTCTATTTTGGAGTGAAGAAAGCGGCCTAAATTCTCTAATCTTGTTGATAGTTCTGATCCTACAGTGTACCCATACAATGCATATTTTACTTTCTTTCATTGTAAGGTACTATTTGGTTACCTGCATACGATCAATTTATCATTGTGAGACACTGTAAAATGCTGTGTCAACCTTGCACGGGTACATTCCAGATAAGTCTGGGCTGCTTTTTTTTTTTTAATCTCTTTCCTTCTTTTTGGGCTTTTTCATAGAATCGCATCCAATTTTTCATGTTTCTAAAATGATGCACCTTATGTAGGAGGTTCAGCCTTTCAAGCACTTTCATGGAGCATTCGGATCAAGATAGCATTAGGTGTAGCTCGGGGCCTTGCATTCTTACATTGTTCTGAAAGGAAAATCATACATCGTAATCTTACACCATATAATGTATTGATTGATTCGGTAAACTCTTCCATCCTGATTTCTTCTGCTATAGAGGCAAATGTGTTTTTTTTTTTTTTTTTTTTTTTTTGGGGGTGGGGGTTGGGAATTTGTTCTATGGTTGAATATCTTAGTTTGATTTTTTTTTTTTTTTTCTCTTTTTTAATCTTCTGCAGAACTATGATGCAAAAATTTCTGATTTTGGGTTAGCGAGGAATGGTCCGCAGGGTGAAAATTCACATGTGTCCCCAGATGTCATGGGCACCTATGGTTATGTAGCTCCTGAATATGTGGCTACAGGTACGATTAGTTCTTTGGTACAAACCTTCATGGCTACAAGTTCTTTTGATTTCTGTGTTGATTTTTAATTGTTCACGCTGTTGTGGACTTTCTTTATTTTAAACTAATCTTAATCTGCTTTCTAGTTTTATGCATGGGTGGATGTTGTTTGTGGTTTCTCTTCATCCAAAATGATTCTGTATGCCTAGTTCACTAGTGAGTGAAAAGCAATGTTTTTAATACCAACCAGCAGGTTTTGCTTTGTACATCAAACAACTGAATCAGCAGGACTGGGAATTTGGGGCCACTTTGGCAACGCGCTGTTTGGATGTTCTAAAGTTTCCACGGGAAGAGAATTAGAAAACGCTTTTGGTCAATATTTATTGTCGTTTCAAACAATTCATGGTATAGAAATCTCAAAATGATCTTACTTCGGTTTTTTTTTTTCATAATTAAAAAACAACTCACTGGCAACATTTATGATGTATCCCGTAAGCCGCGCAACTCTACACCCTCTCTGCTAAGGCTCTCTCTCTTTCCCCATATTCAGCCATCCTCCACCCTCTTCAAATGTTATTAAAATGCCCTCTTACAGTAATAACGGTAAGGAAGAAACGCCCTCTGATTGTATAGTAATTTTTCAGACTACATTTTCAATTTCCCAACTTGATTTAGGAATTCTCTATAGCAAACATTTACAATGTCAATTAAGTTTTTGATATGGAAGTTCAAAGAATTTTATTAAAATTTATTTATTTTACTTGAAAGTATCGTTTTTTTGGCTTCAAATATATATGTAATAGATTTCACTTTCCCTGGCTATCATTTCAGCATGTAACAATGCAATTCTTCGTACAATTTCAAAAATTGAATTGAGGTCTTACTCATTCCTTTCGGCATGTAACAATGCAATTCGTTTCAGCTTGTGTACTGGAGTTTCGTGATTTGGTCTTTCATGAATTAATATTTAGTCATGAAACCATATTTTGAGTACAATATGGATTTTGATAGGAAATATTATAATGCTGTACAGTCAATGCAACTCCTAAGTTGATCATTCCATACTCAAGCACATGTTCAAAATCACAAAAAGGTCGGTCACATGTTTATAGTCACAAAAATTGGGCCCGCATTGTAAATCGTATGAAAGTGGGGCCATGTTTTAATTTCTACAGGTGGGTACCACATTGTAGTTTTTAAAAGGTATGTCCCATATATAACAATAATAGATTTAAGTTAAGGAATAAAATTATTATAATGTTACCAAACAAGTTTTGCATACCATATACTCGGCAAAATAGGCACAACCCGGTCTCATCACATAATCGGAACAGCACAGGAACAATACCAAATGAGGCCTTGGTTTCTCGAAATTTTTGGCCGTGGCATTTGGTATTTTCGTTTGGTGATTAGGGCCAGGCCCTGTTTGGCTTGTTCACCAGTTCAGTTTTCTCTGAACTGGTCATTCATCATACCCTTGAAAATTTTGCATTCCCTGT
The DNA here is from genome assembly GCA_003546025.1 of Camphora micrantha. NCBI lineage: Eukaryota > Viridiplantae > Streptophyta > Magnoliopsida > Laurales > Lauraceae > Camphora > Camphora micrantha. The sequence goes on along the minus strand of QPKB01000003.1, from coordinate 2,066,420 downwards.
ATGAACTGTTGGGCGTTCATATATTGCAGAAGTAGTGTAACATCATGATATTTCCTGCTCGAAGTCATCTTAGTATTTGAATTAGGTTTTGTAACTGGTCTATGTCTAGAAATGTAGCTAGAAAGAGAAACCCACTTCAATCACATTGGATGGCCATAGAGCCTTGTAGAGGTATTTGTGAACAGGTGAGCTGAATTGGAAGGTCTTGCCGATACAGTCTTCAGTCACATACATTGTTGACTATTTTTGGAGGACACAATGTTAAAACTCACTGTTATAAACTCGTAATGAGGAAATTTTCACTATAATGAAAATGTGATGATGAGATCAGCAACATCTCAACTATTGGCATGATGCGTTAGAACAAGAACTTTTATGGTGACTTCCAAGGTCCAACCCTTCTTATCACTTGCTTTTAGCTAAGATTCAAACTGGTTTATTCAAATAAAAAGCTGAAAGTGCTAATGACGATCATTACTTGATTCATTTTGGTCATAAAGCTCTGCTTGAAAATGGTAGTAGCTATATATGAGAGGGTCATCGATTGCCTGCAACAGGGAATATAAATAATATATTGGTTTCTTGCTTGAAAATTATCTCAAATGGTTGAAATTTCTTTGATCTGAACGATGACAACTGTGCCTCCATCAACATCAACCAGGCCATCTGTACGTGGAGATCGACGTATATTCTTTTGGGGTTGTGTTGCTCGTGATGCTTTCAGGCCATCAAGCACTTGACCCCAACCGTCCAAGCGGGCAACACGATTTGGTAGATTGGGCAAAACCGTATCTATCTGATGAGAGAAAGGTATCCCAGTGGATGGACCGGCGGCTTGAAGGCCAGTACCCATCCAAAGGTGCAGTTCTGGCTGCTCAGCTCATTCTCGCATGTCTCAATTCTGACCGAAGAAAGCGTCCATCCATGACAGAAGTGGTGGAAGCATTGGAGCAGATTCAGGCCATAAAGCATAAAGCATATGCCCCTATAACCAAAAACTGAGACTCTGCGTCCCGCCGACCACAATCACTCTGATCACCATGCACGAATCTGTTCCGCACTTCATCCAAAGGCTGGTAATGTTGGAACTGGAAAAAAAAAAAATGGAAGGATGTCTCTGGTGAAAGCAATCTTCAAAATTGAGGTAATCTATTCCAACATGAACAGTTCTAATGGCATTGCTATATACGTGCCTGTCCAATTGTTTGTGCTTATTGGACTTATTGGACAACTTGCGCAACATCATTCTTATGGTTATTTTTTCTTCTTAATTATGAATTGTGGATCTGATGATTTGTATCAGTGAACAATTCTAGCATGGAGTAAAATGATTGTTTTTAATGTCTCATGGAAGCTTGAAATTGATTTTAATTACTATTTTGCAATTTGTATTTTATTTTAAATTTGAAACAGCGAACACAATCTTCTTTTGAAGTTCAAGTGCAAATAACCTCTAGACAATTTTCATATCATCTATAAGATGAAACACGTTCAATGTTTTTGTTATTTACAATCACTTCTTTCCAAAGAAAGCCTGGACCCTGTGTTATTGCAAGATTGCCCACTCCAAGTGCCAAAGTGAAACGTCTGGCCAGAGAGCTTTAGTACTGTTCAAGAGGCAAAATGTGCTCTGCCACTCGACTGCGATTCACCAGAAGTCCTGATCAAGATGTCAGAATCTGCGACTCTCCAAATCAGCCGATGACACTGAAAATTTTTCCGAACTGCTTCCTTCAAACATTCAACCAGTACATCATCATCATTGGCACCGCCTATTGGTACCCAGGGCCTGTATCATCATCAGTGGCAGTATAGGCAACACAGACTAGAAGTACTGTCCCATTATTCTGGGCTTTGCCGCCATCCCTTTCTCTGTTGATTTCCATAACCCGTTTGGGTAATTTACTTATAAAGTGAATTCAAGTGAGGAAGTTAATTCAAAAGAGTGAGATTTTTAAATAAGGTTTTAGATTTTTTCCTTATTTCAAAAAAGGATACAAGTTTTAAAACTTTTCAAATTAATCCCTAAGTTTTTCAATAAGACTTCAATTAAGGTCATCTGGTCATTTAAATGTATTTTTTATGGAATTTTCTCTCAATTTTTTTTTAAAATACCCAGAGTACCTTCATTTAAAGCCATGGCATGGTTCTGACAGCCACTACATTTAGCCGATCTCTGTGGCAATGCTAGTTTTTCTCGATCACTATATGGTTGCTAGTGAAAAAAATGGAGAAAATACAGAGGAAGTGAAAGGGGATTTTATTTCATTGAAGGATAATTTGGGTAGTTTAAAAAAATTGATGAAAAAAGTTGCCACAAAATAGCTTTAAATGGATGAATATCTTTAATTGAAAACTTCATGAAAAACTTAGGGACTAATTTGAAAATTTTTAAAACTTATGTCCTTTTTTGAAATAAGCTAAAAACTTAAGGACTTATATGAAGTTTTCCCTTTAAAAGACCAACAAAAGAGAATGGTCTTATTAAAAAGTACAAGATTTCAAAATCCACCTTCTTGACTTTTTATCATTTTTTGACATGTGAAATAAATTTTATGACATTTTGGGATAAAAAGAAGTGACCATTTTGTATTTTAGTGGAGTGAGAGATTGGCTTTTTGACTTTTTCTTTTAAAAGAAGAAAGTACCAGTTTACACTCTCCCAAAGGACTGGACCATTGGACTCATGGGCCACGAATCAAGAGATTAGAGGCATGAGATTAACTTGGAATCTAATATCTGGGCCCCACTCATTAGGATCTTTTCATCCCCCTGATCCCATCATCTTCAGTGGGACCCTAGGTAGGCCTCATCTAGCTTGGCAAGATAGGAACCACCACGATCTTTCAAATTTTCCACCAATCTGAACAAACTTGACCGCCGGATCAAATTGAGAAAAAAATGGATTTAAAAACTGTTAAAATTCAGGGGCCACATAGCAATGAGTTGTGACAATTTAATGATCCTAATATTTTATAGGCCAGTAGGGTCCATCGAGAATGTCCAATCCCCTAGCTTTCCTTTATTGGTGGGGCTCCTTGGTGGGCCCCGACACTTAATATATATAAATATGGGGAGTTTTTCAAAATGCCCATTTTTCCGCCCCTCTTTTTTTTCTATCATAGGGCCACCTTGAGTCAATCTAGTCTCTTCACCAACCCCCACCAAATAATCAAAAGTCCAAATTTGCATCCAATTTTTTTTTCACCATTAGACTGAAATCATAATAAAATGATGCCTCTAAATTATTAAATTTTAGAGCCATGGATCAAAAGGTTAAGATAATCTTATTAAGTCAGAACTTTGCATATAAATAGGTCTCATATAGATCATTCCATATATTGGACTTCCATGATCATCATACATCCTATGCAGTGGACCCTATTAGGAGGGGCGCTTTTTTATCCTAAAAAAATGCTTGGGCAATATATATATATATATATATATATATAGATAAGAGATGTTCTTGTGAATCCTGTGAAAGCATCTCTCACCTTACTATGAGAGATAAGGGTGGGAGCCATAACATTTAAGTTGTTGGCATTGGATATGGATGTTAAGGCCTTCACCTTATCTCTCATAATAAGGTGAGAGATGCTCTCACAGGAGTATATCCCTATATATATATATATATATATATATATGCGGGGAGTGGCGCTACACAATTCAAAAGAATGGGAGAGGACCTCCCCCAAAAAATTCATGTTTTAATGCTATTTCTATCCTAATTCCGTGATAGCATTGAATACCTGTTATTCCATGCTAACGTGGAATGCCAGTTTTTTTTTTTTTTTTTCCTTTTTTTTTTTGAAACAGTAATAGAAGCTTTCATTAAAGTTTAATAGGATTATAAAGAGAGAAATGCAAAGGTAAGTACAAGAGCATTGCACCACACCCCCTCTCTCTTAAAAAAAAAAAAAACTCTCCCATGGAGACACCCTCTCAACCCGTGAAGGAAGGCAACAGTGATAAGAGGCTGACAACATATGGATTTAATTAAAAATGTAATAAAACTTTCATGGATATATCTTCCAATTAGACAAAAGCGATAGCGTTAGAAGAATCATTTTCAAAATAGTTAGCACATCCGCCTTATTGAAATAAAACACCAACATGCTTAAAGAATATAAAAAAAAAAATTGACCTCACCGTTACTATTGTGAAGAACTGAGATTAGAAAGATCTTTTCTCACCAAAGCCCCCTTTGCAACCCCAATGGTAATTGTAAAATTTGACTTTGCTGTAGAAGAAGAGGCATTTTCGAAAATTCTGTCATCTCTTTCCCTTTAGATGATCCATAAGATAGTTAATGGGAAGCATCTTATAATGAGTATGATAGTACAGCCGTACCTAGAGAAACAATCCCCCCTCCAAGACTCTTAACCACCTTCATAAGTCTGGTTCCTAAGGCTCATGCTTTATGGCCTGAATCTCCTCCAATGTTCTCACCACTTCTGACATGGATGGTCTGCTTTTTTGTTCAGTCTCGAGACACTTAAGAGTGAGGTTAGCAGCCAGAACTGCACCTTCGGATGGATACTGCCCTTCAATCTGCTTGTCCATCACATGTGATAGTAGCTCCGTCCGATTGGATAGATATGGTTTTGCCCACTTTACCAAATTGCAGCGCTCGGTTGGACGGCTTAGGTCAAGTACCGGTACGCCTGAAAGCATCTCGAGCCACACAACTCCAAAACTGAATACGTCGCTCTTTGCATACAGATGGCCTGGTTTATGGTTTATGTTGATAGAGGCACATTTTCCATAGTTAGAGATCCAGGAATTTTCAACCATTTGAGATATTTTTTTCAAGAAAGAAAGAAATTATATTATTTTTAACCCTGTTGGGGGGTTTTTACTTTTTAGATGCTGCTATTTTTCAAGCATATTTTTATGACAAAAAAGAAAGTAGTAAGGATGATTATTAGCCCTCTACCTTTTTATTTGTACAATTATGATTATTAGCTCTCTACCTTTATTATTTGTACAATCATGATTATTAGCTCTCTACCCTTTTATTTGTACAATTCTTGGACCAGTCTGAAACCTAGCTAAAGCAAGTGATGACAACATTCATAATTGGAATTTGGAAGTAAACAAAAAGACCTCTACAAGGCTTTATAAGCAGACATTCTTTGTACTTGAAGTGAGTTTCACGCTACATTCCTAGAGACCAGTTGCAAAACCTAATTCAAATATTAAGATGACTTTGCAAAAGAAATATTAAGATGACTTTGAAAGAATGCAACCCGTGGCTCATACGAGGAAAAATCTTTCAGGGGAAAAAGTTAATATGATGAACTACAGGTTCACTTTGTGGATGTGTATTTTGGGCCCTAGGTTTACCTTTGGCCATAAACCTAACTTTAAGATATTTTGTAACTTTATTTGAACTTATGATACTGCTACTGCTCCACTATTATATGTTATGTTTACCTTACCATCTATATAGATTGTATGAGTTGATGTTTCTGCGATTTGTTTATGGTATATTGATCATCATTCATAACCTCATCGCGGATTTCGATCTATCTGGAATCAGGGCCACAATTGTAATTAGAAGGGAAATTTTTAATTGGCCCCGATTCTCACACCCTTGGAACCAGGTTGGGATCCGACCTAATCATACATATGGGTGTGACATCCAACACCATCCACCCATTCATAAAGCTAGAGAGCAATTTGAGATTAGCTAAAATAAAGAAAGTACACTATGCAACCTACTAAAAAAGAACAAAGAAATCATAAAAAAGTTTTAGTAGTGAATCTTACCTGTAGCCACATATTCAGGAGCTGCATAACCATATGTGCCCTTAGGACCTGTGGAGACATGTGAAGCACCATTTTGTGGGCCTTCCCTTGCTAATCCAAAATCACAAATTTTCACATTATAGTTCTGCAGAACAAAAAAGAAAGAAAGAAAGAAAGAATTAAGAAATCGACCATGCAAGGGTTTCTTTCTCCCTTTCTCTGTAGCAGAAGAAATTAGAACGGAAGAGTTTACCGAATCAAGCAATATATTAGATGCTTTAAAATCACGATATATGGTTTTAAATGAGTGTAAGAACTCAAGGGCCCGAGCTGCACCAATTGCTATATTGAGCCGCATGCTCCATGTAAGTGGTTGAAAGGCTGGACCCCCTACAGAAAATGCATCAATCTAGAAACATGAACAATGGTTGCAATTCTATTGGAAGGGAAAAAAAAAGCTACAAAAACTATTAGCTCGGACTTGCTAACTACTATTAATTACAGTTGATTATAATAACAAGATTGTTCACAACTTACTTCCGAAAAGGTGCATGTCCAAACTCCCTCTTGACATCAATTCATATACTAAAAGTAGTTCTTTGTCTTGACAACAGTATCCCAAAAGTTTCACAATGTTTGGATGAGAAAGCCTTCCCAAGTAGTTCACCTCTGACTGCAAAACGGAACATAGACGAGTAAAATAAATACACATACCAGCAGAATTAAAATCACGAAATAAAAAATAAATAAATAAATTTGAAAAATCTCTTATTACTCATCACATCTTATTATTTCCAACAACAAAACTTTTGGAAACTAGAAGAATTTTACAATATTTTTGTTGGACTTCATGAAGCTTTTTTCCCCCATATTTTCATAGTTTTTAAATGTATCAAACAATCTATCATTTTTTATTCAACAAACAGCCGGCCAGATCTTATTCAAGGGTGGCATGCATTGTAGTAAAAATTCACTCATTGCAGGCCATGAAACAAGCAATGCTGCAAAACCCAGAGAAGTAAGGCTTATTAATGAAGTCATGAACCAAAAACTAGAAAGATTCTTTTATATATATATATATATATATATATATATATATTGGCTAGCTCTCTTAAGCTCAAGTTTAGGATAAGGTAAGCTCAAGTATGTGTGGGGCCCACTTGGGGACCCGCATGAGGATGGGGATGGGGGGGATTTTAAGGACTCACTGAGATCTTCTTCTCTACAAAAAAATCAGTCACAACCGTGATTTCTATCATCTTCATATAGGCCCAAAAGTTTAATGGTCAATAGTTGAATCGGATCGATACATAATCGGATCCAGCGGTCCAGTAAATTCGGATTTGACCGAAAGTTTGTGGACATGTGTAATTTAGGGGGGTCATGTGTAAAATATATATATATATATATATATATATATATAGGTAACATGATTTGAACTCATAGCCTCAAAGGTTCAATAGCAACCACCTTCCACCGTATCACGTGCTCTCGTCAAAATATCATTGGAATTTTCTTTGTTGAAAGTTTGAGTGAGAAACTATCAAAATGAAACTAGCACAAACCTCTTAAAATTGACAAGGAACCTATCAAGAAGTTGCTTGCTTTCTCAATGGAGATCCTTCTCTAGAAGAAGAGCTGTTTGTTTGCACTTTAGTGAAGTGAAAGAGGAGTAGAATTGGCCCCAATAGTAGGAAATTCTACTTCTTAATGTGTTTGGATGGTCTTGAGGAGATAAGAGGTGTAAACATGTCTGCTGATGTGGCTCTTCACTCTACTTAGAGTTACTCTCATGATATATAATAAAATGTCTTTTACTCCATCCTCTTCCTTTAAAACGTGTTTTTTTTTTCTTTTTTTTTCACTTTACACCAACCATCCAAATATATGCAAAGTAAAACATTATTCATTTTATTTTAACTCATTCCTCTTTAACTTTATGCATAATGTGACAGTTACTCCACTCTTACTCTATCAACCCTCTTCTTGCAAACAAATACTCCAGAGAGAGAAAGAGAGAAAGAGTAATGTAGGCTTCGTAGGAAATGGAAAAGCAACTGCCAGGAACTTCCACAAGGAAATAGGAAAATTCCAATAAACTAGAAGTGCCATAAATGTCAATCCAGAGCATCCAACTTATGGCCCCCGGTAGATGGGAAGAGCCTGAAATCACAATTGTAATTGCCCAGATGGATGGAACTAACCATCACATGGTTGGAAGCAAAATCAGTCAGCATTCCAGTTGCGTTCTTCGAGCCTAGGCCCTACATGTGTAATTTGAAGAGGAGCTCCAGTCAAATCAGCCACACCAAATAGATGCTCGGACAACATTTTATTAATTATCAACCTTTCTCATCATTTCAGCAATTAGGATTACCTAAGTGACCTATATTTCAGGACAGGTTATATCAACGGTGCAGACCCTCATTTTCCTAAGACTAAACCTACAAGGGAGATGGCTGAGTATTAACTTTCCATCCCCCCTTAATTTATTTTTTCCATAAAAGGGGGGACAATTTCATGGCCATTTAATTTATGTAACTTCACCTTTATTTCTTCAGATTTAACCACTTTCACGAATACATATTTAAGAATTCCTACTAATTCCATTGCGTGCAGCCAAACAGGCCCTAAACAAGAATTTTAGTTTTTTTTTTTTAGAGTTTTGTGAAACGAGTATTGTATGGAATGGAAATTACCTCCCACTCTTTCCTTCCTTGCCAACTTTCTGAATTCAATCTCTTGACAGCAATGATCATCCCACTTCCAGCCTTGGCTGGTGCAAATGTCTTCTTATCGACCCAACCCTTGTAAACCGACCCAAAACCTCCTGCCCCAAGAACGGAATCAGGCCGGAAATTCCTGGTAGCCGTCTTCAATTCTTCAAAAGTGAATATCCTTAAATTGGGAGTGGGAAGGATCTGCCCATTTATGATCACTTCATCCATGCCGCTCGAAATCACACTCTCATTTCCCGGATGCATCCCTTCATTGCTGTTGTTCTTTGAATCCGCTGTAAATTTAACAGAAGAGAAGATGAATGAATAGAGGAGTTTGAGGAAACCCATGTGAGATCTTGCATGAAATGAAGAGTCCAGTGAATCAAAATGGGAGAAGAAAACAGAGCAAGTTGCACATGAAAATTCGAGTGGGATTTTGACCCTAAACGCTGACTAATTAGTCCTGACATTTATCCGTCAACAATTGAAGTTTAATAAATTCACGTAGAACTATTCGTACAAAATTGTAGAGAGAGATGAATCCTCTAAATAGGATTCTCTAGTTCTCTTAGAGCACTTTTGGCAAATAGAGAAGGCAAATCAACAGTGTATAGTACCTTTTCATTTTCTTTTCATTTTCTCATGATCCATGATGAATCAACCATGACATGAAATATGACCCCATAATCATTTTTGGTTTTTTGAAAAGGATTAACTGCTTGAATTTTGCAAAACAGGCCCACAAAAGTCGAGAGATTATCATCCAATGAGTTAGACTTTTTTGCAAATGTATCAATATGATAAATCAGAGGTTTGAGATTTAACCACATAGCCATTTCAGGCCTTTTAAATATGATTAACGTCTTGAATCTTGATTGTGAGACCCAAAATTAGGGTTCCAAATACAAAATTGGTAACCTCTAAGTTGCCGCACAATTCATTTTCGCACCGCATTCTTATCTTTAGTGGATTTGTAAAGTTGGACTTGGAGGGTCGACCATGAGAATAATTGAAAACAACAAAGAGAGGATTCCTACCGGCAAAGGTGAGATACTCTATGGATATAATATGGTGTGATATAATGTCAGTCACACCGCCCTAAAACATTACACATACAGCTCTCCAAAATTTATTAATCATCAATCTGTCAAGTCGAATGTCAAGTTTTAAGACAGGTGCACGGACAAAATCGAAAGAACTGTGATCCTCTGATGAGGTTTACCGATGGAGGTCGTAGGTGGATCAACCACAGTCCACCACATCACCCTGGGCATCCCTGCCGTAGACACACAGACCCAGTAGGCTGTCCTTTGCATGGCAGGCTGTCCCACTGTGATCAGGTGAACTGCCCTTGATTCACTCATGTTACCTCTCACCAAAATCCGAAGCACAGTCGCTGAGAAAGGACGAAATTCGAAAGAAATCCCATGTAGGCAAAAGAAGAGTAATCTGAGAAAGCAACCCTTGTCAGGTTGAGTTTCTAATAAAAGATGAATTCTTTCCCCGACCACAGAAAGAGAAGTGAGAGAGAGAGAGAGAGAGAGAGAGAGAGCAGATATCTTGAATTACTCGAATTAGAAACTGAACAAGCAAAAAAACAACATATAGGGGTGGTGGAATACAGAAGAAGAAATACTCATCTGCCTATATCAAAAGAATTGATTTTTTTTTCCCTCGTTCCTCTTCCTTTTTCATTACCTGGGTCTGAAGGTCTGTTCGTGGTGGGACTGTGAGATGATTTAACTGGCGTTCCCCAACAATTTCCCATCTCTCTTGCTCTCCTTCTTTCTACTTTCTACCCAGTGGCAGAGGTTGATATAGACCACTTCCTTGAGAGAAGAAGAAGAAATATTTCTCCTAGCGAGTTGCAGAAGTTGACAAATACCAAATGGGTTGAAAATAAAAGAAATAGAAAGAGAGAGAGGAAAGGGAAGGGAAAATAAGAAGTTGATTTGTTCCTCGTCAATGCTCGTAGCTTGCGAATACTTTCCTTTGCTATTCTGTTATTCTAGTCCGGATCCCCGGTAGAAGGCTGGCAGCTATTAAGGGGAACAGTGTCACCCACATATGCAGGGAAGTCCATTCTTAGGCCCACATAGATATAATCCAAACAGTTGTCAAGATGAGTCTCATTCCTTCCCGTGAGCATTTTGCGACAAATAGGAGTGGATCCCACAGTAAATTATTGAACATGAAGATTTGAACAGGCATTATGTGGCATAGGTGCATCGCTGCTGATATGGAGTTTGAAGGAACATGCATTGTGTGGCATCGCTGCTGATATGGAGTTCTGTCTTTTGCACAATCCACACTCACTCCTACTTAACTGGATTTTGTTTTGAGTATATATATCCATGAAGGGATAGAATTCATTTTGAATAGTTCAGATGGTTCAGATTATCTCCATGTAGTCCGTTGGATGGAGTTTCGAGATATATGTTTATACATTTCCCCAACTAATAGCTGGGCAACAGATTCTAACACTTTCTCTTTCATGTTCCATTATAGAGTAAATAAATGTTTATAGTATTCATGTTGTTTGTTAGTTTCTACAGACTTCCTGTAGAATGCAAAAAGAATAACAAACAAAACAAAACAAAACCGGATAGATTGTATTTCCTTCACGCATGCACACTGTTGTAGTAAAAAATACAAATAAAAAAAATCTATGCTTGTATTGCCATTTTGATGAAATTCAGTTAAAACTAATTTGATGAGTCATATTTAGTTTGATGATTTACTTTGTTACTTCTTAATGTTATATTCATAGAAGCGAATCGAATCCCACTGGAGAAGAGGTGATTTAATCCTAACCATTGTTGTCGTTAATGATATTTTAAGAATATATCCTCCAAAGTATGTTATGTTAAAGTAAAGTAGTTTCGTGGAATTTGACATGAATGAAAGAGCGTTTGGTTGTGTTTCAACAGACGTCACTTTCTGTTCTCAACTGAAACCGCGTTGATGGAGAAGGAAGCCGAGTGACAAGACAAATTAAAGCTTCTGGCGTTCTGCATCTTCTCATGCGACCCCTATCATAGAATTTGTCCTTTTTCAATATGAAAATTAGATAGTCAGTCTTCTCAAGTTTTTGATCTGTTCTGCAAATTCAACAATGAAGGTTCCAGAACATGTTTGAAAAATAATAGAAGGCTGACACGTTTGAACCCAACCCCATCATTAAGAAAAATAGAAGGTTGACATGTTTGGAGATTATTGGATGATCCGCCTGCGTGCGGGTAAGATCTGTTCTGTTCTTCGGTTGCTCTGTTCTTCGGTTGCAACTTTCATTGCTACAAGTTTTATATATATATATATATATATATATATATAGTTTATGGTTTGAATCATAAATCGTAATACCGATCAAAAAAAAAAAAAAATCAAAAATCGTAATGGACTTTCTTTATTTTTAAACTAATAGCATTATGAATGGGTGGATGGTGTTGGTAGTCTCTCTTTATCCAATTTTTTTCTGTATGCCCATCTTACATCAAGCAATTGAACCAGCAGTTCAGGGAATTTGAGTGCTACGGTGACTTGGGCCTGTTTGGCTCGTTCACCAAGTTTAGTTGTAAGTGAACTGTGGTGCTTGAAAACTTTTCCCTTATGTGAACTGTTTGGATGCATTAATGCATATTGAGTTAGTAGTAAAACATTATGTAATTTCTTTGTTTATCCTATTATACTATATTAAAGCCGTGTTTTTTCAATCTAATTTTAATTGTTAGTTATAACTACTCTATAACATACCCATGTTCTCCTTTCACTTCCAACATAAACCACTCTAAGTCTTCCTTCCATTTTTCTCTCTTCTTAACAACTTCTTTTCCATCTCCAATATCTTGTACTCTTTCTCAGCATATTATCATTTCATTGTCACTTTACTTCTCTCTTGGATTAACAAAAGAGGTACCACAATTATCTTCTCTTCTTTTGTTCTTTATTTAAAATTTTATGTTCTATCTATACCAAATCACTAGCACAGCAACTCGTGCTTAGCACGAGAATGTTCACAAATAACCGAAAAGTATATTCACTTATTTATTATGAAAACCTCATATTACACAAAATCAATATCAAATATTCATGACAATGTTTTGTTGGAAGTGGAGAGTGGTTACATATTAGAAGTGGGGAGTTATAACTTCCAGTCAAAATCCTAAGTCATGGTCAAAATCTCCTCAAAAACCCTATAGCTTAATATAATATAATTGTTGGTAAATGTTTGAAGACGATTTATGTGATCTGAGTTTCTTTTTAATTGATTTGTTTATATGGGAGATGCTCTTATGAGAGATATATCTATCACCTTATATCAGAGATAGGGTGGGGGTTCTCACATCCATATTCAATGTTAACAACTTAAATGTGAGGGTCCTCATCTTATCTCTCATAAAAATGTGATATATATATATATAGCTACAAATTTAATTGGCAAACTAGCTAGTCTTAATGATAGTATGACTTGTCTTCATTGTAATCACTTTCGTCTCAATATAAAAGAACACTTCGTTTCCATAGTCATCTTAATATTTGAATCAGGTTTTGCAACTGGTTTATGGGAATGTAGCTTGAAACTCAATTCAATTACAAAGGATGGATGGCTTATGGAGCTTTGAGTTGTTTTCGTTTACTTCCAAATTCCAACCTTGTCATCACTTTCGCTTTAGCTATGTTTCAAGCTGGTCCAACAGTCGTACAAATAAAAGGGTTGAGAGCTAACATGAATCACCATTACATCTTTCTCTTAAATCATAGAACATCATAAAGCCATATGAGAGTCCACCAGAACCGATGTGTGACTCTAGTAAAACAATGTGCAGGTGAAACCAGTCTAAGCTCCACCATATTTTATTAAATCATTTGTCTTAATCTAAGTATGCCACATATACCACAATAATATAAAAATAAAGTATTCTAATTACCTATGGAATTCACGTAAAGTATTCTAATTAATTTAAAGCCAGTTCTAGCTTCGGACACACAAAGCACTTCAGACGAACTCAAAAACTTGCCGGATAAGAGGTGTAAAATTACTTTTCCTTGACCAATTACTTTCGCCGTAGATGAGTTTTCCATGTAGAATTCATGTCTATTTCTAATATGCTTATAGGAGACGAAAGCGCTATTGTTAGTACAGACATGTCGGGTGTATCAACCAATGTCGACCCACCAATCTCTGCAGTTACTATCCAAATTCACCTCTGTCAGTATCGCCACAAAATACATATTACTTTCCTTGTATAATGAAAAGGGGCGGAATGCTCATTTAGCTTCTATGAAATTGAGGCCCGAAAATTACCTGATGATATTCAAAATCCCAAATTACAGATTATTTGGATAATTTTGATCAAATAGTTGACTTTTGTTTGGAACCTCAAAAGTATGTCAAACTTGGGCTCGTTGGAAAGAGAATTTTATGCCAGTTAATTTTTATGTTTTGATTTTCTTGATCCGCGTTCCGGAAAGCCCTCTAAACTTCATTACAAATTCTACCTACGAGTGGACCCACTCGACTTATTATAAACATCTCTCTCTCCTTCTTCACTCACATCCAGATTGGCCTTTTGATGTGGTCGACTCCGGGCCTTATTAGCCGGGCATAATAATGCTCCTGCCCTAGGGTGTTTTCTACGTCTATTCCATGGATCAAAATCTCGGCCGATACTGATTCATATTAGCCGGTACCGAGCCGATATCTCGTTGAGATATCGGTCTCAGTTAAAAATCACCAAAATCTCGGAATATCTCGGCCGAGATGAACTTCATCTCGGTCTAACCGAGTTCTCGGCCGATATTTTCAAAAGGGTAAAAATCCTAATTTTTGTAACTTTTTCCCCATCTTCATTTTCTTCTCCACTCTTCTCATCTCCTTACTACTTATAGCAGTAGCCATACTCCCTCTTGCATATTTTCAAATTCCACATCTATTTTTTTAAAGAAAATATCATCTAAGGTAAGAGAAAATCAACTTACAACATTTTATTATGTGGTTTTTTTTTTTTTTTTTTTAGATGAAGCATAGAAATCATTGGGTTTGTCACTTGTGTTATATTATTCATTTAGAAGTTAGATCTATATACTTTCATGTTAGATCTACTCATACACGTGATTTTGAACTTTTTTTTTTCAATTTTTTTATTTTCGAATTTTTTAATATTTGAATTATAATATATCATTTTTGGGGGATTTCATCATAAATATGTTCTTTTAATGATTCATGATCATTGTATGGTGTGTAAATGATTGATCTACATACTTTTATGCTAGATCTATATATTTATGATTTTGAAAATGATTTTATTAAAAAAACATTCCTAAAAATAATTGTCGTTACTTGTTATAATATTTGTGATACCAAAGGCTGATTAATAGTTAGTATTAAATGATGATTGATATGTTATATTTATTTTCTTATATTTTACACTAATAAATTGATCATGATCATCAATAATGGCTGCATTATATGAAATACCGGAGAAGACAGCGAACTGCGACAAAGACAGGACTCATAACTTAAGGTGACAGAGATTTTGATTTATTGTTAAAAACAAATATTGTTTTCCAGCATTTTCTAATATTCTAGATTTTTTGAATATTTTTGCGAATTTTTTTGGATTAAAAAAAAATTCACACCGCGACGACCGCGACAGTATGATATCCGCGACCGATACCGATATCATATCGGTTTTTCGGCCCGGCCGGTACCGCGACCGAGACCAAAATTTTAAACCATGGTCTGTAAACTGAAGGTTCTAAAGGGCCAGAGTCATAAAAGTCCCTTTAATTTATAAACAAATAATCCGCAAAATAGAAAATCTGCCTAAAATGTTCGAAAAAGTTATTTTGCAGAAATTGTAAATAAATTAAAATTATAAAATAAATAAGAAAAAAAAAAAGAATTCACCGAACAGGCGCGTGTGGGAAATGTGTTATCACCACTATCTAATCCTTCTCCCAAAACTTATACTACAGTGATGAGTATAAATAATAATAAATGACTTTAAGAGATTTCTTCATAATCAATTTGGAAAGTATGATACACCATACTACCATAGTATGATTCATCGCCAGTACTCTCCAATGTTCGTATGCCCTCTCATCTTGTTGGAAGCACCTTTCTTGATATCTCCTTAATTTCACAGCTATTCAAACAACTAATTTTTTTATTTTTTTTCAAAACTACTCTTATTAATTTCAAAGCAATTTACTTTCCAACACTACCCCTTACAAATTCTCAACCCACTCTAAATCAATGGGTCCCATGTCTAAAATCTAAAACACCAATATGCTCGCTAGATTTTTTTACTTTTAGAGTTGGGCCTACCAATTGACATAGGCAATGTTCTTTCACAAGCAAACTGCATAACTTTCATTTTGGAGCTAGGTTTATCTCATGGTGGACTCATTATATAATACATGGCCATGATTTCATTAGAAGTTTTACCCAATTGAAGTTGGTCCCACTTAAAAATTCTCACATAATTAACATTACTCTCACAAATTCATAACCCTCTTTGATGTGGCCCACTTATAAATTATATAAACAAACCAAGATGAGTCACACCTCATTTTATGAGCTCTAATAAAATCTCATTCAACCCTAAAGGGTTGGCCGAATAGTCAGGACTACAGTTTCTCTCTCTTCCGGAGCTAGAGGTCTTGGTATGGACCCCCGGTTCCCCCTTCTTTAGGAATCGAAGGTTGAGTTTAATAATCCGACTTCCCTCTATGCCCAGAGAGATTAGACCAGTCCAAACGGTTGGGAACCCTCCGATAGCAGAAAAAAAAATCCCATTCAATTAGAATTTGACTTTCTAAAAATGCTCACCTAAACTGATAATAATCTAACAAATCCATGATGCTTCTCAATAGAGCCACTCATATAAAATCCAAACCAACCAAATAAATTACACTATATATATATATATATATATATATGAGCTCTCATAAAATTTCACTCAATCTGAGTAGGATCCACCAAGAATCCTTGCATGATACAAAAGTGGAAAATAAATTCATAACGCTTTGCAGTAGAACTCTCAAGTTGAAAAATTGACGAGGGTAATTTTGGAAAATAAAAATAAAAATAGTTGCCTGAATACCTTCCACGAAAGATTCGGATAAAGGCCATTCCAACGAGATGAAGTGGCATATGTACATTGGAGAGTACCCGGGGATGCATAGGGGTGTAACGGTTCGGTTAACCGATCAAGTTGGAAAAACCGTTAACCGAACCGTAACCATGGTTTTCTGCCTTTTAAAACCGTAATCGTAACCGTATCCACAAAAACCGTGCAAAACTATAACCGCGGTTAACCGTATTAAACGGTTCGGTTACGATTAATAACCGTGGAATGCCTTCCTCACATAAGTCACATTAGGGGATAAATGTGAATGATTGAATGTAAAATGACACATAATGAGCAATTAAATAAGGTAAGAAATATTTCATTCAGCCCCCTTATTTTTTTCTTTTATTTGTAAACGGTACGGTTAACCACATACGGTTCGGTTCGGTTAATAACCGTGAATTATTACGGAAAATCGTAACTAAACCGAACCATGCGGTTTTTAAATTTCATTAACCGTAACCATAACTGAACCGTGAAATACGATTATTAACTGCGATTCGATTCGATTCGGTTAGCCGATTTTTCGGCTTTTTTTTTACACCCCTGTTAGACAAAGCACTAGCCCGTGCTTTAATCCACAGAGATACCAACACCCATCTCTTTCTTCCTACTTCCCATGTGAGAAAGAGAGAGAAAGACTGATTCTTTCAAGAAAGTGGTCTATATCAACCTCTGCAACTTGATAACTCTATAGACGGAAGGAAGGAGAGAAAGAGAGATGGGAAATTTCTGGATAGCGCAATTTGACTCGTCTAGCAGCAGTCCCTGCTCGACCAGACCTTCAAGCCCAGGTAATGAAAAGAAGGAACAGAAAAAAATTCAAATCTTTTGATGGACCCAGATGAGCTTTTCTTCCTCTTCCTCTAAAACTCTAGTTAGTTTTTCATATGGGTTGTTTTCTAGCCTTTTCAGTTCCTAGTTTGAGTAATTCAAGCTCTCTCCCTCTCTCTGTATGTTCCAGAAAGAATTCATCTTCTTCTCTGTCTCTTCTTCTGAGTCCTTGTATTTCCGTGGTATAGAAACAGAACCTGACATGGGTTGCTTTCTCAAAATCCCTTTCTCCTTTTGCGTACATGTGATTTCTTTCAAATATAATATTTTCTCTGTAACTCTGTTTTTTCCTGTGCTGCTCTGTTTTCTTCTCCCATTTTGATTTTCAGATCTCTCCATTTTTGCATAATCTCACATGGGTTTCCTTCAAATCCTCTGTTCAGGGATTGTACAGAACACCAGCAATAATGAAGGGACGCATTTGGGAACTGGGAGTGCGTTTTCGAGCCGTTTGGATGAGGTTTCCCCAAACAGGCGGATCCTTCCCACTTCCAACTTAAGGGCTTTCACTCTAAAAAAAAAAAAACTTTGGGGATTCCACTGATTTCTAAACATTTTACTTTATTGCTTTAAGTCTACGATCTTTTCTTATAGTATTATAAGTTTTTTTTCTAATTTTGAAAACTTAAAATGTCTAATTTACCCTTTCTTCAAATCATATCCCATAATTAGTGGGATAAGCCATTAATAATGGTCAACTACCATTAAATTAGGTACAATTAATAAAATTCCACTAATGAGATTTTCAAATAAATTTCAAAAAAAGACAAATAAGTTTCAAAAAACAGTAAACAAATTTCAAATAAATTTCTAAAAAAGATTGAGTGGATTAGCTATGTTGTCAATTGAGAAGGCCATGGTTGATAAGATTGATTACGCAGCTTTGATTAGTATATTTGCAGCAAAAAATGCTAGAAGAGTAGTATTTAAATGAATTTGAAGTGATGTAATGACTACTGATTTTTCTATATATATGTTTTGAATTTTGGTAATGATTAATTTATGACCCATTTTTTAAAGCTAATTTTTGTATACAATATATAAGGGGGCCCCTTTTGAAATCTTTACTTTAGGCCCCAAAAATCTCAAGGCCAGCGGGTTGCATATTTTGTGTCAGTAGAGAAACATTGTGCTATTTCTTTTCCAAAGTCATCTTAAAATTTAAATTAGGCTTTTCAACTGGTCTTTGGGACTGTAGCTTGAAACTCTCATCAATCATGAAGGATGGCTTATAGAGCCCTGTAGAGTTCCTTTTGGTCCACTTCCAAGTTCCAACCTTGTTATCACTTGCTTTAGCTAGGTTTCAAACTAGTCCAACAGTTGTACAAATATGAAGTTAAAGAGCTAATAATCATCGCTAGTTCTTTCTTTTTGGCCAGAGAACTATACTTGAAAAATCACAGTGACTATTTGAAAATAACAGTGACTATGAAAGGGCTCTTATTACATTGCCTGCCACAGGGAAGAGTAATACATATATAGGAAAATATTTAAGTGAGAACTAGTTCTTACTTATTATATGAAAATTTTTTTACGGACCCAACTAGCAATCTATCCAAACCTAGCAACCAATAGGGAACACAATCATAGGTATCCCACTGACCACAATCATGCACGGTACACCACCGTGCGCACAACCACTCCCCACTTCATCCACAAGTTGGTAATGTTGGAAATGAAAAAAATTCCCATCAGTGATCTCCAAAATCAAGGTGACCAACAAGGATGTATCTGGGGAAAGCAATCTTCAAAATTCATGAGGTAATTTACTCCAACATGAAAAGGTCCTAATGACAAGAGTGCTATGTGCATGTCCAATTGTTTGCGCTTCTTGGGCAATCTCCAGTTTTTGTTGTGCAATATCATTGTTGTTGTTTTTCTTTTTTTAGTTAATTATGAAATTTGGGTGCCGTGTTGATTTGTATCTAGGAACAATTGGATCATGGAGTAAAACGATTGTTTTCAATGCCTGATGGATGCTTGGTTGTTTTCCACCTCAAATTGAGTTTAAATTGTACTTGCATCTGTATTTTGTTTTAAATTCCAAACAGCCACCACAACCATCCTTAGAGTTTCTCTCTATATGATCCTTGAATAGCATGAACTATTTTATCAATGGTCACCATTATTCTGAGCTTTGGTCGCCATCGCCTTCTCTGCCGCTATCCTAATGGGTTCTGGCAAGAGCTTCAGGTTTTTTTTGAAATCAACCTTTACTCCCATACTGTTTTGACTATGTTCACATACAAAAAGGACTGATTTGTGAGCACATGATAATTAATTTACAATCAGTGCCATAAAAAAGAGAACATAACAAAGTAAGAATGGCAAGTTCCCAATTAAGAAAAGGGTCTTCAGAAGGGCTGTTATCCGTGGAATTTTCAACACCTTTTCTACTTGGAAAATGCATGATGATTTCTAGAAATCAAGATCCAATTATTGGAGTTCATACTCTTGAAAATTTTCCAACCGGGAAATGTTTGGTTTTGGGTCTAGGGTCCTTCTGTTGGGTCTCTTGGGCCCATCCTTATGTGAAGGCTTGTGTTGGGTTTTAAATAAACTCACATTTCCTTTGAAGCCTGTGTGTTTCACGTAATTGAGTATCTAGGATTGGATATTTATAAGTGGCTAAAAATGAAGAACCATAGGAGAATTTCTGAAAATACAGGCAAATAGCATCCTCTCCGTGGAAATTAAAGGGAAGATGGAAAATGAATAACCAGCCATCACCTTAGTAATTCAATACGTTCAAAAGTCGAGGCTCATTTGTATCTCCACCTCATATCCTTCTCCTCTCACTTTCTTAGTAATCCTTGATGGAGCTCCTTTCATCATGAATTAATTTCTATGCGTTTTTTCATTTATTCTTTGTACAAGTTTTGAGTTCTTAATTAATAAAATTAAGAGCAAGATAAATTTGTGGCAGGCAGGCAGGAGCACCCTTGTTAAATTAGTGGCTTCAGCGAACCCTATATATAACATCGTACTCCTCCTTAAACTTTCAAAAGAAACTATTAGTCAAATTGACAATTAATAAGGAGATTCTTGTTGTGGGGTGATTAGAAAAAAAATAAATAAATAAAAATAAAATAAAAAAAAATCAAGGAGCCATAACTTTGACAAATCGAGTTACGTAGACCCATAGCTCGAGGAAGGCCTGGGAGTAGGGCTGGCCCGGTCTCGGAGTTGGCCTCACCCTACCCTCAAGGAACCGGTAGACCCTAAGTTTGTACTCACCGAAAGGATTGGACCGTTGGACTCAAGGGATTAGAGGAATCAAATTAACTTGGAATTTAATTTATGGGTCCTACTCATTAGAATCTTTCCATCCCTCGGTCCCATCATCAGTGGGACCCTGAGCGGGCCTCATCCAGCTTGACAAGATGGGAACCACCATGATCATTCAAATTTTACTCCAACCTGAATAAAATTGACCACCAGATTAAATTGAGAAAAATATGAATATTAAAATTGTTAAAATTCAGAGCCACAGAGCAATGAGTTATGATAAATTTGATGATGCTATTATTTTATAGGCAGGTAGAATCCATTGAGAATGTCCAATCCCCTAGCTTCCCTTCATTGGTGGGGCTCCTAGGTGGGCACCAACACTTGATATATAAATAAGAATTCTCCAAAACACCCCATTTTAAAAACATCTCTTTTCCAGGTTGTTGTTTTTTTTTTTTTTTTTTTGTCACGGACTTATCTTATCTTGAATCAACTTAGGCCTTGTTTGGCAAATCTTATCTATATAATATAGATCTGTGGATAATAGATCTGTGTAAAATAGATCTATATAGAATAGAGGTTTTACTTTTAGATGGTTTGGTAAGACCAATTCGCAGTTTCAAATAGACATTTTAAAATCTTATGGTCCGAAGTTTTTCTTAAATTTCTAGAGCTATGCAAAGAATTAGTTGCTGGAAGTTGATACCATAAATGTTATTGAGCTTGTGAAGAGGACCAACGGTCCCAATTTTGATCTTGGGGCCCACAAGTTCCAAAAAATCAAATATAAGTGTCCACTTTTAATCACAAATAACTCGAGATCCACAAATGATCAACGGTTGAATTTGATACATTGGCCGTTTTTTGGGTTCCAAAGAGACTATATGGTTCAGATTGATATTAAGAGAGACACAGTTGAAGAAAATTAGAAAAAACCAAGCTGGGTTTTCTAAGGTGAAAACCCAATTAGTAAATGCTTACATTCATCAACGGTCCAAAGTTTTTCTACAATTTCTTAAGATCCGCATGGAATTAGGAACTGAAATTTGGTAGGATAGCCATTATTAAGCTTGTGAAGAGAACCAATGGTTCAGATTTTGATCTTGGGGCCCAAAAATTTCAGAAAATTAGATCTAAGGGTCCACATTTTTCTACACATATCTTGGGATTGGTGAATGATCAACGGCTCAAATTTTGGCCCATAGCCGTTCTTGGGCTTTTGAAGACACCCAAAGGTTTGGATTTTGATTTTGTTCCCCAAAATTTATAAACAAAAGGAAAAGGCGGTGATGCATAGTTTTGCACTGTAGCATGTGTCTGTCCCAAAAAGCTATGTTTCAGGGCCCTTTCCATATAGACATATATTGTCTACTATCTGATTCCCATAGACATTTTGATTGCACCATCCAAATAATCTTATTTCTCAAAACCTCTATTTCAAACCTCTTTAAGACAAATAGAGGTAAGATTAAGACTTGCCAAACGCCCCATTAGTCTTTTCGCACACAGTACTCTGTAAATAGTCACAAGTCCTAATTCATCCAACTTTTCCTCACTTTTAGATTGAAATCATAATATAATACCGACTCTAAACCACCAAATTTTATGAGTATGGATATATGATCGTATGGAGTCAAATTTATACATATAATATAGACCCTGCACCACACCCTACACTCACCGCACCATCTTGTCACTACAGCACATACCGAGTACCCATCTTCTGTCCTCTCTTCTTCTTTCTTCCTTCCTTCTTATCCTTCTTCTCTCCCTCTCTCTTCCTCCCCCATCCCTGCACGTAACACCCTCTTTCTTTTCCCCTTTCCTGTGGACGCCCATCTTCACCTCTGCCTCTGCGCTCCTCCTTCCTCGCCCCCTCTCCTCCACTGCTCACTCTCCCTTTCTCTCTCCTCCTCTTCCTCTCCTTCCCTGCCCTCCCATCTCCCCTGCTTCCTCCTCTGTTCCACCCTGCGCCTTCTAATGGATTGCCTCAACATGTGGCTTAAATGGATTGCCTCTCTTACATCAGCTGATTGGCATCTATGGTGGTCCGTATGGTTTGCCCTTATAATATCAGTGTGGCCCACTCAGGCCATTTTCGCATTTGAGGCTGCGGCCCATCTAATTCTCTCAGCAACCCTTTTGTCCATTTCCAAATGCTATGTGGAATAATACCGTTTGACCCGTTTGGGTGTATTTAATAATGGGGTCTGATAGGCTTCACTTTCAATACATTTATGGCTCATCTACCCTCCCTTTTCATTATCATTCCTGATTTAGACTTGATTTTTATGGATAATTGCATGTAAATGAAGTCATTATCATCTTAAAAATGTTTGAAAATATTATACACCTCACGGTTAGAGCAGGTGCCCGTGTAGTTTCCACCCATAGACTTGTATTTTTTCTTTCAACTTCATATTGAAATTATTTCCGTCATATCTATTAATGCCTTAGAGATTTTAGTAGGATTGGTTGGTGGAAGAAATTTAAAATGATATTTCAACTTATATGCACTCCAACACAACTCACTGAGAAAGAAATGACTACATGAAATCATAATGACCACGAAAATTTGAATTGATGTATCCAATTCAATGTTGATTTGGGGTGCATTCAAATGGTTCATAGGTTCTTATTAAGTTTAATGCTTTATGTAATCATGCTTCGTTTCATGTTTGGTGGTTTATCAGGTACTTATTAGAATCATCAGTTCTCTGGAACCCATAAGGATGGATCCATAGATTTTTCACAATGAGATTAGATAATTTTTGACCATCTCATTTTTGTCCTCCTATAAAGAACTTTATTTCACTGCCTTACATTCAATGCTTATCTTATAATTTAGAGGTGGGTACATGCCTTCTAGAATAATGAAAAGATTCACATGTTAATATGCTTTCATATCCTTGGTAGAATGCTGACTTGATGGTCCGGCATAGACTTTCCAAAAAAAAAAAAAAAAATAAATAAAAAAATTAGGAGCTTAAATTTCACTTTCAAACCAGAGCACCCATTCGAATCATCCAACTAAGTCAGAGTATAATACTTCCATGAATTGTCATTCATACATCTTTCTATTAATCAGCGTTGGTCTGAACTATTCATCTTTCGTTACCTTTAATTTCACTATTGATTTGTGTGGACTTAAAAATTATAGCTACTAAAAATCAACTACACTAATTTTTGGTAGATTCCTAATCCAACTGCCTTTGTTACCCTAGATTGATGGTGAAGTCAAGGGGAACCTACAAACTGTAAAGTATCCCTCATATAGCGTATCAGAAAAGAGAACATTAACCCAATATGCAAATTGGCTTTGCCATCTTGAATGGTCATTCGTCCATTACATGTTCAATAACCTAACCTGTGGTTCACCATATTTTGTGGTGGACTGCATCAAAGTACGTCCAAGCCCAAGATTTATTTAAAGTTGACCCAATAATATTCAAGCCAAGATCCACCCACGGAGCTTAAATGTCAAGCCCAAGCAAAACCAATTTGAAGTTTTTTTGGGACCGATTTCTATTCAATTTATCAACACGGATTGAGAAACCTATAGATGTTTAAGGGCAAACTTAAGTTGGATAGGTATGTTTCCGACATCATCAGTTGTTCAAGCAATTTTAAACCACGTTCATTTGAGGGGAAAAAAATTTCACATATTTCTCTATAAAATCTCTCATATATATATCTACCTCGTCATTCACAAAGTTTCCAACCTCATATCTCATCTCATGCATAATTATAGTGGTTTTTCTTAATCTCTATCTACACTTTTTGACCTTATCTCAATCATAATGTAATAATTTTTCATAATGTAACGTTATATATCTCTTTAATTCAAACTTTATATCATATTGTTTACTATCTCAAAATGTAAGGTGCACACCAAATTATTCTCATGATTTTAAAAAAATCTTTTATGAAAGTCTATTTTATTTAATAAGTATTTGAAGAATTATTATTTTATGAAATTTGTGATAAATTATTTAGTTTTTTTAATCGAGCCCGGGCCTTTGTTGCTAGTAAATATAGATTATAAATGGTCTCATATAAATCTTTCATATCTAATAGACTTGCATGATTTAACAAAATACGCCCTCGCAGTGTCTACCTAAAAAAAAAACAAGAAGTATGGACTTGTTTTGTTTGATCGATGATATTGAGTGGACGAAGTAGATGGAGAAAGAGGGAGCGTAACAAACAGATTGGCGATGATATCATTCATTAAACAAGTTACAAGAGGTGATTTGCCCGGTAATTTTCACTATGTTTGTCATTAATATTTGAATAACAATCGAATCACAAACGAAAGTCTTCGGAGACTACGCGCATTGACGACTGTAATCTCAGCGCACTGTTTCTTCTGTATCTTCCAATCTCTTTCTTCCTACTTTCTGCGTGAGAGAGAGAGAGAGAGAGAGAGAGAGAGAGAGAGAGAGAGAGAGAGAGATTTCTTCTTTATTTTCAAGAAAGTAGTCTATATCTACGTCTGCAATTTGGTAGAGGGAAGGGAGGACAGAAAGAGAGATGGGAAATTTCTGGATAGCGCAATTTGACTCGTCCAGTAGTAGTAGTCCCAGCTCGACCAGACCATCAAGCCCAGGTAATGTTAAAAAGGGAAGAAGAAGGAACAAAAAAAAATCAGATTTTTTTATGAACACAGATGAGCTTTTCTTCCTCTTCCTCTAAAACTCTAGTTAGTTTTTCATAATCATATGGGTTGTTTTCTTGCCTTTTCAGTTCCTAGTTTGAGTAATTCAAGATATCTATTGTATTCTCTCTCTCTTTCTCCTGGTTCTGGAAATAATTCATCTTTTGTTTCTGTTTCTTCTTCTGGGTCCCTTCTATTTCCGTGATATAGATAGAAACAGAACCTGACATGGGTTGCTTTATCAAAATCCCTTTCTCCTTTTGCGTACTTGTGATTTCTTTCAAATACGATCTTTTCTCTGTGACTTTGTTTTTTCATGTGCTGCTCTGTTTTCTTCACCCATTTTGATTCACAGACCTCTCCATGTTTGCATAATCTCACATGGGCTTCCTTCAAATCCTCTGTTCCAATTCTCTTCTCTTAAATTTGCAGGGATCACAAAGAGCACCAGCAATGAAGGGACGCATTCGGGAACTGGGAGTGCGTTTTCGAGCCGTTTGGATGAGGTTTCCCCAAACGGACAGATCCTTCCCATTACTCCCACTTTAAAGATTTTCAGTTTTGCAGAGTTGAAGAAGGCGACCAGTAAGTTCAGTCCCGATACACTTCTTGGGAAGGGAGGTTTTTGGCCGATTTTCAAGGGTTGGATTGATGAGAAGACATTTGCACCAATCAAGGCCGGACGTGGGATGGCTATTGCTGTCAAGAAATTGAATTCAGAAAGCTTACACTGTACGATAGAGTGGCAGGTATTTTCCATTCAATCCAATATTTGAGGGAGAAAAGAAAAAAATGAAAAACAGAGATACATGTATAGGGGCTAGGGGTGAAAAAAAACTAGGGCCGACCCATTCTTCAAGTTATAAATGAGCATCAATGTTTTTTCATTTATTTTAATAGTTTAATTTTATTTCAAATTAAAGAATCCAAAGTCCATAAAGTCCTTCTCAATTTATATAAAAAAAATTAGAAGAGGCACGTGGCCGGCCCATGGGCTGAACGACTCAGTTTCCACCTCTGCATAGGGCCTATTTGGTTTCTTGGAATTAGAATTCCTAAGAACTATAAGAAAGGCATGCTTAAAAGTGGTTAAAATTAAAGAAATAGAGCTGAAGTTACATAAACGACCATGAAATTATATCCCCTTTTATGGAAAATGATGGATGGTGATTATTCACCATCACCCTAGTAGATTAAATGGCCCTATTTACAACTTTACTTTATATCATTCGCCCCCTCGCCTCCTTACTAATCTTTTATTGAACCCATTTTATAATGCCAGCAAATTATCCTTTACTGAAATTTCTCATTTTATTTCTAGAAATAAAACTATGATGTAAGATGTCTCCCATAGTTACTATTTAGATTGTTTCTGCTAAAAATACGTTTCTATCTCTCATTCTGTCCATGCTTATGCATAAACACAGTTTATTTTATTTTACTTATTTTTGTAATTTCATGATTTTAATTCGGCTGGTGTGTGCTTTTATTTTACTTGACTATGTTCGTTTTTGCAGTCACAGGTGAATATCTTGGGGAGACTTTCTCATCCAAACATTGTGAAACTTTTGGGATACTGTTGGGAAGACAAAGAACTACTACTTGTATACGAATTCATGCCAAGAGGGAGTTTGGAAAACCACCTTTTCAGAAGTAAGTAGTAAACAATATTAATATTGTAATTGTAATCTACTGTAGTTGGTTTGATGAGCTGTGATGCTGGTGATGGTGAAAAATTGGCACCGCAGTTATTGTCAAAAGAAATTATTATTCAAGATTAAGATAACTAATACATTTAGCGATCATCATAAGTTGCAGAAATTGATATTGTGCCTAAATACCATGATAATAATTAGAAAAACAAATCATCTACCTGATGCCACAGTGCTAAAGCCAGTGGACAGCTGTGATCTTGTTTGAGTGACCGGATGGGCTTAGATCTCAACTTTCTTGATTTTGTATCCATCAAGAAAACCCTGTTTCAATTGGTGAAAACTTATCCCAATGTAAGTTTTATCATTCACTAGGAAATTAGAGAGTAGCTGGTTTAAATTGTTGGAAACTCCTATGTGTGTTTTTCTCATGTATGAGAGAAACACTTTAATTTCTAACAGCTGTCACATTAATGTTATCATTTTCATATTCGTTATTTTACTTCCTCATCAGATTACGGTTTAAAAAGTCTACCACGAAGATTCACGTACATATGTTCTGAAAAATTATGGCTCTAACCGACTTATGCATCTCTATGCAAGTAGTACCCATGCCATTGGAGCACTCAATTTTCTTATCATAGTGAACTCAACTTCTATTTTGGAGCGAAGAAAGCAGCCTCAATTCTCCAATCTTGTTGATAGTTCTGATCCAACAATGGATCTATACAATGCGTATTTTATTTTCATGCTATTGGAAGTTACACTTATAGTGATACCCAGAGTCTCATATCGACTATAAAGAGGAAAGTAATAAATGTGATTATATGTAGAGTTTACACACTTACCTGCACGAGGTCTTTTAGTGGGTTGAGGCCCACCAGAAAAAAAACCATGAGGCCCATTGGCCAAAGCAGGTGGGGCGTTACAAATGGTATGCCGTGAAACACTATAAAATGCTGTGTCAACCATGCACAGGTTCGTTCCAGACAAGTTTGAACTTCATATGTTTTTTTAAATGCTTTCTTTTTATTTTTATGTATATTTTATAGAATCGCCTCCATTATACATGTTTCTAAAATGATGCACTCTGTGTAGGAGGTTCAGCCTTTCAATCACTTTCATGGAGCATAAGGCTCAAGATAGCAATAGGTGCAGCTCGGGCCATTGCATTCTTACACTGTTCAGAAAGGAAAATCATATCTCGTGATGTTAAACCATCTAATATATTGCTTGATTTGGTAAACTCTTCCATCCTGATTTCTTGGTATAGAGAAATGTGTTTTTTTTTTTTTTTTTTTTTTTTTTTGGGGGGGTGGGGTGGGGGTGGTTTGGGTTTCTAGATATAATGTGTGGTATTTTGCTTTCTGCCCCCTCTTTTTTAATCTTCTACAGAACTATAATGTGCGGTATTTTGTTCTGTGCTTGATATCTTAGTTTGCTTTTTTCTCACTCTTTTTTAATCTTGTGCAGGACTATAATGCAAAAATTTCTAATTTTGGGTCAGCGAGGAATGGACCGCAGGGTGAAGATTCACATGTCTCCACAAGTGTCATGGGCACCTATGGTTATGCAGCCCCTGAATATGTGGCTACAGGTACGATCAGTTCTTTGGTAGCAACCTTCATGGCTACAAGTTCTTGTGATTTCTGTGTTGATTTTTAATTGTTCACGCTGTAGTGGACTTTCTTTATTTCAAACTAATCTTAATCTGCTTTCTAGTTTTATGCATGGGTGGATGTTGTTTGTGGTTTCTCTTCATCCAAAATTATTCTGTATGCCTAATTCACTAGTGAGTGAGAAGCAATGTTTTTAATACCAACCAGCTGGTTTTGCTTTGTACATCAAAGAACTGAATCAGGAGGATGTTCTGAAGTTTCCACGGGAAGAGAAGTAGAAAACGCGTTTGGTTGATATTTATTGTCGTTTCAATTTATTTTTTTTTCTAGAATGATTCTTGGAATCTCGGCCTCCTGGTGTAGAAATTTCAAAACAATCTTATTTTGTTTTTTAAACAGCTCACTGGCAACACTTACGACGCATCTTGTTATGCGGTACCTCTCTGCACAAATCTCCAACACATTCCTCTCTCTCTCTCCATAGTCAGCCATCCTCCACCCTTATCAAATGTCATTAAAATGCCCTCTTACAGTAATAACAGTAAGGAAGAAATGCCCTCTGGATGGTATAGTAATTCTTCAGAGTTCATGTTTTCAATTTCCCAACTTGTTTTAGGAATTCTCTATACCAAACTTTTACAATGTCAATTAAACTTTTGATATGAAAGTTCATAGAATTTTATTAAAATTTATTCTTTTAGTTGAAAGTATCGCTTTTTTGGCTTCAAATATATATATGGGAGATGCTCCTATGAGAGATATCTCTCACCTTATATGAGAGATGGGGGTGTGGGCCATCACATTTAAGTTGTTGGTATTGGATATGGATGTGAGAGCCCCCACCCAATCACTCTTTTAAGGTGAGAAATATTTTTTATAGGAGCATCTTCCTATACGCACACACGTAATAAATTTTGCTTTCCCCTGGCTATCATTTCAGCATGTAACAATGCAATTCTTGGTACAATTTCAAAAATTGAATTGAGGTCTTACCGGTGGCGGACCAATGATTTTTATTTGGGTGGGGCAAATAATGGTCAATTGAAAATGTCAACTTTTTTTTTTTTTTTTTGCGAGACATATTTCACCTAAATAATAGCAGAAGAAAAAATATATTGCATTTAAACATATAGACACAAAATACTTAAATGCATCTGCTCACATTGATTTCTCTCGTAAAAAATCAACTCAAACTTACATTATCCTATTTCACTCAAAATTTATGTCAAAATCAATGCCTATGGAAGATCACTGCAAATTCAAGGTGAATAGGTATGAGAAAAAAACTGGATATAAGAACGTTTCTCAAAACCAACAAGACATTTGCATACTTGGGGCGGTTGTTTAAACACATGTGGGCCATGATGTAGGCCCCTTGGACTTTTGGGAAGTTTCAAGATCCGACTTGGGGCGACCACCCCAGGTCATGAAAGCATAGGTCCGCCCCTAGGTCTTACTCATTCCTTTCGGCATGTGACAATGCAATTCATTTCAGCTTGTGTACTGGAGTTTTGTGATTTGGTCTTTCATGAATTAATATTTAGATATGAAACCATATTTTGAATACAATATGGGTTTTGAGAGGAGATATCATAATGCTGTACAGTCAATGCAACTCCTAAGTCGATATTCCATACTCAATCACGTGTTCACAGTCACAAAAAGGTGGGTCACATGTTTATAGGCACAAAACTGGCTCCACATTGTAAATCCTATGAAAGTGGGCCCATGTTCTAATTTCTAAAAATGAGTATCACATTGTAGTTTTTAAGAGGCATGTCCCAGTATAACAATAATAGATTTAAGTTAAGGAACAAAATTATTATAATGTTACCAAACAAGTTTTGCTAAGCATATTCTAAGCAGAATAATTTAAAATAATATTGTCAAACAAGTTCTATACAATATAGTCTCAACACAACTCAGTCTCAACATAGACTTAGGAACAACAGAGAAACAATGCCAAACGAAGCCTTGGTTGTTTGAAACTTTTGGCTGTGGCATTTGGGATTATCGTTTGGTGATTAGGGCCTGTTTGGCTTGTTCACCAGTAACCGGTCATTCATTATAGCCTTGAAAATTTGTCATTCCCTGTATGAACTGTCTCTGCGCGCGTTCATATATTGCAGGAGCAGTGAAACATCATGATATTTCCTTTTCAAAGTCATCTTAGCATTTGAACTAAGTTTTGTAACTGGTCTTTGTCTAGAAATGTAGCTAGAAAGAGATACTCACTTCAATCAAAACGGATGGCCATAGAGCCTTGTAGAGCTACTTGTGAACCAGCCCCCCTGCTCTTCCTTCTTATTTTTGCAGGGCACTTGGTTAAAGCTCACTGTTATGAACTCCTAAGTCCTAATAAGGAAATCTTGACTACAATGAAATTGAGATTGATGAAAAAAAGCAACAATCTCAACTATTGACATCATATGTTAGAACAATATCTTTTATGGTGACTTTCAAGTTCCAACCCTTGTTAACACTTGCTTTAGGTCGGATTCAAACTGGTTTGTGATGTGGGCCAGATAATTGGGCTCCTGTTAACTTTTACACCCAAAGGCGCAAGCCCAGAAGGGAGCAATGAGTCCACATTTATGGTTTTCTCTCCAGACAACTGATCTTTCAAGGCATCCGGGGTTGGTTGGGGGGTTTACTAATGGAGTTAAGTGAAGGAAATACTTTTTTGAAGAAAGATTTAAATATAAGTGGGTTATGATGGTACTTTATTTTTAATTGTTTATTATGAAATCTTTTTCACTTTTTGTATTAATTATGGAGGTTTTTTTTTTTTTTTTAGTGGAGAAATGAGGTGTCTATGAAAGGGCTCTTAGATTGTCCAGCCATAGGGGAAGAATATAATATATATATATATATATATATGGGAGATGCTTATATATATATAGGGGAATATTCATGTGCATCTATTCCTCACCATAAGGTGAGGGGCACTTTTCCTTTTTGCACATGAAGATAAGGAAGTGTACCTCATCCTATGTACTTGAAAATTCACTTTAGTACTTGAAAATCCTCATTTATGGAAGTGTCCCTCACCCTATGGTGAGGGATAAATGCACATAGAGAACTCCCCTATATATATGTATATATATATTTCTTGCTTGAAAAATATCTCAAATGGTTGAAACTTCCTTGATCTCTACAATGACAATTGTGCCTCTATCAACATAAACCAGGACATCTGTATGTGAAGAGCGACGTATACGGTTTTGGAGTTGTGTTGCTTGAGATGCTTTCAGGCATGCGGGCAATAGACAAGAACCGTCCAAGTGGGCAACACAATTTGGTAGAGTGGGCAAAACTTTATCTATCTGATCCAAGGAAGGTATTATCACGTGTAATGGACCAGCGGCTTGAAGGTCAGTATCCGTCCAAAGGTGCAGTCCAGGCTGCTCAGCTCATCCTCAAGTGTCTCGGGTCTAACCCAAGAAGGCGACCATCCATGTCAGAAGTGGTGGAAACATTGGAGCAGATTCAGGCCATAAAAGCATAAGCCCACAGAACCATAGAACAATCCTCGGCATCCCACTGGCCACAATCATACACACAACCGCTCCCCACTTCATCCACAAGCTGGTAATGTAGGAAATTTAATAAATGCCCAACAGGGATCTCCAAAATCAAGGCGACCAACAAGGATGTATCTGGTGAAAGCAATCTTCAAAATTGAGGTAAATTACTCCAACATGAAAAGGTCCTGATGACAAGAGTGCTATATGTCCAATTGTTTGCGCTTATTGGGCGGGCAATCTCCAATTTTTGTCGTGCAATATGATTGTTATTGTTTTTTTTTAGTTAATTATGAAATTTGGATGCCATGATGATTGTATCGAGGAACAATATTGGATCATGGAGTAAAATGATTGTTTTTAATGCCTGATGGATGCTGGTTATTTTCCACCTCAAATTGAGTTTAAATTGTACTTGCATTTGTATTTTGTTTTAAATTCCAAACAGCTACCACAACCATCTCTAGAGCTTTCTCTCTATATGATCCTTGAATAGCGTGAACTATTTTATCAATGGTCACCATTATTCGAAGCTTTGGTCGCCATCGCCTTCTCTGCCGCTATCCTAATGGGTTCTGGCAAGAGCTTCAGGCTTCTTTTGAAATCAACCTTTACCCCCATACTGTGTTGACTATGTTCACATACAAAAAGGACTAATTTGTGAGCACATGAGAATTTACAATCAGTTCCATTGAAAAAGAGAATATAAAAAAAGTAGGGTAAATAGCAGAATACCTATCTATAATTTGGTCATTTTACATAGTACCCTCTGTATTTTGGTATTTTGTACTAAACCTACTTGTATTTTAAATCACAATACAAATAGAGATGGCCGCGACAGAAAATAAGGAATGGCGAATTTACCCCTCCATATATAAGATGTCTCTTGGCTTTTTTTTTTTTTTCACCTTTTTCGCTTGGGGCTAGGTTCTTCTTCACCACCCATCATCATCACGAAGAAAAGGCCAAATGCGCTCCGTAGCCACGTCTTGGAAATCAGCACCGGCACCGGTATCGTCGACAGCGTGGCTGCTTTCGCTAGGGGGGGCTTATTGTTTACTTTTTATAGGAGTTTGAGTCCCGTTTGATTTTGCGCGTTTGCATATTTACTAATGGAAAGGGTGCAAGAATGGGGGAAGATGGAGCACTTGGGTGGTCTTCATGGCTGGAAAAAGAGGAGGAAAATAAGCAGAAAGCCATTAGTGAAGATTCCTCGCAAGAAACTGAAGTGGGTGGGTGGATGGGTTGGTCAGAACTTCCATTTATGAATACTGAGATTAGCAAAGAGCCAGAAACAATGTTAGAAGGTGATGTTGGCGATGAAGAGATTAGAGAGGATCTTGAGTCTGGAAAGCTCAAGCAAGAAGAAGATGATATTGAGTCCATGATGAAGAAATTAGGCATTAATGTTGATGCTGAGGCTGATTGTGAAGTTAAAGATGCATCTACCTGGAAAAGATGGTCGGAAGAAGAGTCATCAAGGGACTGTAATCAATGGATGCCCGTGTGTGAAAGTGCTGGTTCTTTCATCTTAGATGCTCTTGTAGATTAATTATTTGTTTACTAGTTCTCTCATCTTAGATTGGTTCTGTTTCTTACTGTTCATTTCCTGCTACCCTGTGGAAGTCCTCTCATCTGCACAAGGAAATGAAAATGTTGCACAGAATGCAAGAACTGCGGAAGCTACTGCAACTGAAATGTTGGATGTAGAAGGAGGGGAGATAAGGGAGAATCCTCCTTTGGGTCTCTTTTTCAAATGTTCTTTCCACTTCTCGTTTAGGGTTTTATGCATCAGCTCTGAACTCACTCAAATGAGCATGAAGACAATCACATGAAGCTTTTTTGCACACACAATATGAGAAATAGAGAAAATAAAGGAAGGATGGGAAAACCTCCAAATCAATTAAGGAGATATAGGGAGAGAGGAGATGGCCGGAGATGGAAGCGCAGGGCGGAGCTCAGGCCGGAGATTTTCTGGATCTTGCGGGAGAAAGGGAGTGCTGATGAGAGAGAGAGAGAGTTTCAGATCGATTAGGTTCAAAAATTTGGAAAGGGGGAAATGAGAAAAAAAAAAAAAAAAAGAGCAGGCCTTGGGATTTTTTCTCCCTAGGGGCAAATAAGTCTTTTTGGGCGAGTAATTTGCTACCAATACGTACCAAGACACCATTTATACGACCTACACCGTTAATACTAATAGAATCTGTTCATTTTGCATGTTAATTAGAATTTCAGGTAGGTTTAGTACAAAATACCAAAATAGAGGGGGTACTCTGTAAAATGACTAAAGTCCAAGTATGTATTCTGCTGTTTTCCCAAAAAAATAAGAATGACAAGTTCCCAATTAAGAAAAGGGTCTTCAAAAGGGTTGTTATCTGTGGAGTTTTCAACACCTTTTCTACTTGGAAAATGCATGATTATTTCTAGAAATCAAGATCCAATTATTGGAGTTCATACTTTCGAAAAATTTCCAACCGGGCAATGTTTGGTTTTGGGTCTAGGGTCCTTCTGTCGAGTCCCTTGAGCCCATCCTTATGTGAAGACTCATGTTGGGTTTTAAATAAACTCACATTTCCTTTGGAGCCTGTGTGTTTCACGTAATTGAGTATCTAGGATTGAATATTTATAAGTGGCTAAAAATGAAGAACAAAAGGTGAATTTCTGAAATTACAGGCAAATAGCCTCCTCTTTGTGGAAATTGAATGGAAGATGAAAAATGAATATCCAGCCATCACTTTAGTAATTCAATACGTTCGAAAGTCGAGGCCCATTTGTATCTCCATCTCATATCCTTCTCCTCTTACTTTCTTAGTAATCCTTGATGGATCTCATTTCATCATGAATTAATTTTTATGTATTTTTCATTTATTTATTGTTGTGAGCTTTGAGATCTTAATTAATAAAATTAAGAGCAAGATAAATTTGTGGCAGGCAGGCAGGAGCACCCTAGTTAAATTTGTGGCTTCAGCGATCCCCATTTTTAACATGGTGGTACTCCTGCAACTTTCAAAAGAAACTATTAGTCAAATTGACAATTAATGTGGAGATTCTTGTGGGGGATGATTGGAACAAAAAATCAAGGATCCATGACTTGACAAATTGAGTTATGTAGACCCATGGCTTGAGAAAGGCCTGGGAATAGGGCCGGCACAGCCTCGGAGTTGGCCTTACCCTACCCTACCCTATAGGAACCGGTAAACCCTAGGTTTACACTCATGAAAAGGACTTGACCATTAAACTCATGGGCCACGAATGAAGAAATTAGAGGCATCATATTAACTTGGAATTTAATATCTAGGCCCTCCTCATAAGTATCTTTCTATCCCCTGGTCCCATCATCGGTGTGACCGTGAGTGGTGGCAAGAAGGAAACCACCCTGATCTTTCAAATTTTATACCAATCTAAATAAAATTGACCTTGAACTTGTCGGGTTTCGGGTGAGAGGATGGAGACGCGGGGGCCGTCCGAGCCGGGTCGGGTGAGAGTGAAGTTGATCATTGATGGCGTGGGAGCCACTGGTGATGAACATGTGGCTGCCCAGCTTAGAACATTCGGCAGCCAGTAAGAAAAGACTACTATTGAATAGCAATCGAATCACAAACGAAAAGTCTTGGGAGACTAGGCGCATTGACGATTGTAATCTCAATTCTCAACACGATGGTTTCTATTCTCTTTCTTCCTACTTCCCGTGTGTGTGTGTGAGAGCGAGAGATTTCTTCTTTATTTTCAAGAAAGTGGTCTGTATCAACCTCTGCAACTTGATAATAGACGGATGGAAGGATAGAAAGAGAGATGGGGAATGACTGGAAACCGCGATTTGACTCGTCTAGCAGCAGTCCCTGCTCGACCAGACCTTCAAGCCCAGGTAATGAAAACAAGGAAGAAGAAGGAAGAAAAAAAATCAAAATTTGTATGCACCCAGATGTGCTTTTCTTCTAACACTCTAGTTAGTTTTTCATATGGGTTGTTTTCTTGCCTCTCCAATTTCTAGTTTGAGTAATTCAAGATCTCTCTCTGTGTGTTCTGGAAAGAATTCATCTTTTGTTTCTTTTTTCTTCTTCTGGGTCCTTGTATTTCCGTGATATAGAAACAGAACCTGACACGGGTTGCTTTCTCAAAATCCCTTTCTCCTTCTGCGTAAATGTGATTTCTTTCAAATACTATATTTTCTCTGTAACTCTATTTTTTTTCCTGTGCTTCTCTGTGTTCTACTCTCATTTTGATTCACAGACCTCTCACATGGGTTTCCTTCAAATCCTCTGTTCAGGGAATGCACAGAACACCAGGAATGAAGGGACGCATTCGGGAACTAGGAGTGCGTTTTCGAGCCGTTTGGATGAGGTTTTCCCAAACGGACAGATCCTTCCCATTACTCCCACTTTAAAGATTTTCAGTTTTGCAGAGTTGAAGAAGGCGACCAGGAATTTCAGTCCCGATCCACTTCTTGGGGATGGAAGTTTTGGGACGGTTTTCAAGGGTTGGATTGATGAGAAGACATTTGCACCAACCAAGGCCGGAAGTGGGATGGCTATTGCTGTCAGGAAAATGAAACCAGAGGGCTTCCAGGGAAGGAAAGAATGGCTGGTATTTTCCATTCAATCCAATATTTGTTTGGCAAAATTTGAGGGAAAGAAGAAAAACAGAGATACATGTATAAGGCTAGAGGTTACTCATTTCCATATACATGGGAAGTGATGACTCACCCATCACCCTTGGATATTAAATGGTTCCATCTACGACTCTACTTTATATCCTTCACCCCTCACCTCTTTACTAATCCTTTGTTAAACCCATTTTGTAATGAATGCCTAAGGATTCATATCATGCCAGCAAATTATCCTTTACTGAAATTTCTCATTTTATTTCCAGAAGTAAAACTATGATGTAAGATGTTTCCCATAGTTACTATTTAGATAGTTTATGCTAAAAACACATTTCTTTCTCCCATTCTCTTCATGCTTCTGCATAAATACAGTTTATTTTATTTTATTTGTTTTTATAATTTCATGATTTTAATTCTGCTGGTATGTGCTTTATTTTACTTATCTATGTTCCCTTTTGCAGACACAGGTGAATATCTTGGGGAGCCTTTCTCATCCAAACATTGTGAGACTTTTGGGACACTGTGAGAAAGACAAAGAACTACTACTTGTATACAAATTCATGCCAGGAGGGAGTTTGGAAAACCACCTTTTCAGTAGTAAGCAGCCAACAATATTAATATTGTAATTGTAATTAACTGTAGTTGGTTGGATGAGCTATGGTACTGATGATGGTGAAAATTTGTCACTGTAGTTATTGTTAAAAGAAATCATGATTCAAGATTGAGATACCTAATACATATAGTGATCATCTTAAGTTGCGGGCCAGAAATTGATATTGTGCCTAAACACCTTGATAATAATCAGAAAAATAAATCATCTACCTGATGCCACCTTGCTAAAGCCAGTGGACAGCTGTGATCTTGTTTGAGTGAGCGGATGGGCTTAGATCTCAACTTTCTTGATTTTGTATCTATCAAGATAATCCTGTTTCAATTGGCGAAAACTTATCCCAATGTAAGTTTTATCATTCACTAGGAAATTACAGAGTAGCTCTTGTCTTAATGGTTGAAATTGCTGGAAACACCTCAAGAGCACTACCATGTGGCTGTGTTGTGTGTCCAAACTCCTATTTGTGTTTTTGTCATGTTTGAGAGAAACACTTGAATTTCTAACAGCTGTCACAATAATGTTATCATTTTCATAATCGTTGTTTTACTTCCTCATCAGATTACGGGTTAAATAGTTTTAAACCCTACCACAGATTCACATACATATGTTCTAAAAAATTATGGAAGTTACAAAAGTAATAAAACTGTATCTGTACAATGCATATTTTACTTTCTTGCATTGGAAGTTACAATTATGTTACCTGCAAAGGATCTATTTATCATTGTGAAACACTGTAAGATGCTGTGTCAACCTTGCACGGGTACATTCCAGACAAGTCTGAGCTGCATCCTTTTTCTTTCTTTCTTTCTTTTTCTTATATATTTTTATAGAATCGCATCCATTATTCATGTCTCTAAAATGATGCACTCTATGTAGGAGGTTCATCCTTTCAATCACTTTCATGGAGCGAACGGCTCAGGATAGCAATAGGTGCATCTCGGGGCGTTGCATTCTTACACCGTTCAGAAGGGAAAATCATACATCATAATCTTAAACCATCTAATATATTGCTTGATTGGGTAAACTCTTCCATCCTGATTTCTTCTGCTACAGAGACAAATGTGTGGGTGTGGGTGTATGGGAAATGGAGGGAAATATCTTAGTTTTATTTCCTTCTCTTTTTAAATCTTCTGCAGAACTATAATGCAAAGATTTCTGATTTTGGGCTAGTGAGGAATTGTCTGCCGGGTGAAGATTCACATGTCTCCACACGTATCGTGGGCACCTATGTCCATACAGCTCCTGAATATTTGACTACAGGTAAGATCAGTTCTTTGGTAGCAACCTTCATGGCTACAAGTTCTTGTGATTTCTGTGTTGATTTTTAATTGTTCACACTGTAGTGGACTTTCTTTATTTTAAACAAATCTTGATTTTTTTTCTAGTTTTATGCATGGGTGGATGTTGTTTGTGGTTTCTCTTCATCCAAAATTATTCTGTATGCCTAGTTAACTGGTGTGAAGCAATGTTTTTAATACCAACCAGCAGGTTTTGCTTTGTACATCAAACAACTGAACCAGCAAGATTGGGAATTTGGGGCCCGTTTGGTGATGTACTGTTCGGATGTTCTGATGTTCCCAAGGGAAGAGAAGTAGAAAGCGTGTTTGGTTGATATTTATTGTCGTTTCAAACAATTCCTGGTATAGAAATCTCAAAATGATCTATCTTTGTTTTTTTTCCTTTTTTTTTTAAACTCACTGGCAGAATTTATGACATATCCTATAAGCCGCACAACGCTACACCCTCTCTGCAAAGGCTCTCTCTCTTTCCCTATATTTAGCCATCATCCACCCTCTTCAAATGTTATTAAAATGCCCTCTTACAGTAATAACAGTAAGGAAGAAATGCCCTCTTATTGTATGGTAATTTTTCAGAGTTCATATTTCCAATTTCCCAAATTGATTTTGGAATTCTCTATAGCAAACATTTACAATGTCAACTAAATTTTTGATATGGAAGTTCATAGAATTTAATTAAAATTTATTTATTTTACTTGACAGTATCGCTTTTTTGGCTTCAAATATATGTGTAATAGATTTCACTTTTCTGGCTATCATTTCAGTATGTAACAATGCAATTCTTCGTACAATTTCAAAAATTGAATTGAGGTCTCAATCATTCCTTTCGGCATGTAACGATGCAATTCGTTTCAGATTGTATACTGGACTTTCGTGATTTTGTCTTTTATGAATTAATATTTAGATATGAAACCATATTTTGAATACAATATGGATTATGAGAGGAAATATTATAATGATGTACAGTCTATGCAACTCCTAAGTTGATCTTTCCATACTCAAGCACATGTTCAAAATCACAAAAAAGTGGGTCACATGTTTATAGTCACAAAAATCTGGGCCCACATTGTAAATCCTATGAAAGTGGGGCCCATGTTCTAATTTCTAGAGGTGGGTACGACATTGTAGTTTTTAAAAAGTATATCCCATGTATAACAATAATAGATTTAAGTTAAGGAACAAAATTCTTATAATGTTACCAAACAAGTTTTGCACAGCATATTCTCAGCAGAATAGGGTTAACGTAATGTTGCAAACGAGTTCTAAAGAGCACAGTCTGGGCACAACCCGGTCTCGGCACAGAATCGAGAACAACACAGGAACAATGCCAATTGAGGCCTTGGTTTCTGGAAATTTTTTGCTGTGGCATTTGGTATTTTTGTTTTGTGATTAGGGCCTGTTTGGGTTGTTCACCAGTTCAGTTTTCTTTGAAGTGGTCATTCATTATACCCTTGAAAATTTTGCATTGCTTGTATGAACTATTGCGCGTTCATATATTGCAGAAGTAGTGAAAAGTCATGATATTTTGTTAGGTTTTGTTTATTGGCCAATTCATGGGTTGGACAAAATTATGGGTGCATTGAGTTGTAAGTTTTATTTTTAGAAAAGGACTATGGTTATCTGAAGATAGAAGATTGGAAGGACTCTAAGAAAGTCTGGAAGATTTAGAATAAGGAATTTGGGAAGAAACCCGGAACATCTGAACGGGGTCCGCTTGAGCACCCATATCTTCGCTCGAGCGGATGTAGTCAGAATAAGCCAGACACTGACAAAAGTTGTTTTTCGCTGAGACAGTTTCTCATCCGCTCGAGCGGATGGAAGGTTCGCTCGAGCGGATATGTGGCAGAGTCCAAATTAAATTAAAAACCTTCTTCTAATTGTGCCAAAACTGCTTGTTTTAATCCTAATCAAGTTAGGTAACCTTAAGCACGTCTTAAGAGCTATTTAAAGGACTCAAGGGCTATTCTAAAGAGACACTTCACCTCTCAAAGTTCTGAGTTAGAGATTTAATTGAGAGAATTATTCTCTAGAGTTTTATTAAGAAGTTAATCTGCCAAGTTCTCTAGAGAGTGAAATTCTTCTGCATCCCTTGTACAAGATCATCTTCTTGAGTAGAAGATTTGAGGAGTCAAGCGCAGGATTGAGTCTGTTGCAATCAACGGTGTGAAGTCGTTGATGCTTGAAGCGACATAAGGTAACTTCAGTCCTTAGGTAGGGGATATCTGGGGTGGAAATCTGAGTTTCTTGTAATTGCGAGATTCATAGTACTTGATTGTTGATCCAGTTCGGATCCATGATTTTTCATCCGGTTAGGATTTTCCACGCTAAATCTTGTGTCCTTGTGGTGTGTGCTTGTGATTTTATTTCCGCTGCATAGTTTATTTGTTTTGTATACTATTGGGCTGATTTATTGACTAGACCAATCTAGAGATCTCGAACCCTAAAACTCTCAATTGGTATCATAGCTGGTTGCACTAAGTTTTTGTGTATTGATCGTAAGAGATTTCTAAAATGGTACTCAATCAAGAAGGGACATCCCCCCTTTGCTAGATGGTTCTAATTATGCATATTGGAAGCAAATGATGATTGGGTTCCTTAAGTCCGTTGATGATGTTTGAGATATTGTTGAAGAGGCCTACTCCAAACCAACAATTGTGGCTGATGGGAAAACTGTTCCTAAACCTAAAGCCCGATGGACTAAGGATGAGAAGCATGCCTCCAATTGTAATAAAAAGGCGATGAATGGTATATACAATGGAGTGTCTGCGGAAGAGTTCCGTAGAATATCTACATGCAAAACTACAAAAGAAGCATGGGATGTCTTGCTGACAGTTTATGAGGGTACAGACACGGTGAAGCAATCTAAATTGTAAACGCTGACTAAAGAATTTAAAACCATCGTGATGGAAGAAGATGAGACCTTTGATCAATTTTATGCAATGTTGAATGATATTGTCAATTCTGTTTTCAATTTGGGTGAGGAAATTCTAGAAAATAAGATTGTCAAGAAAATTCTGAGGTCTCTACGTTGGAGGTTCGATTCTAAACTTGATGCTATAGAAGAAAATAAGAATCTTGATACCCTCAAGGTCAATCAGTTGGTTAGAAATCTTCAGACCTTTAAAGCAAACCGTTTGAATAAAGGAAAATCAAAAGATAAAGGTATTGCTTTGAAAGCCATCTCAAAATCAAGAAAGAAACCTAAAAAGAAAATTGAGTCTGATTCTGAATATGAGGTTGAAGATAATATGGCTGAGTTTATGAAATGCTTTAAGAAATACATGAAATCAAAACAAGCCAATTGGAAGAATTTCGAATTTAAGAAGAAGGACCCTACAAAAGGGACAAAGTGTTTTGAGTGCCAAGGCTATGGTCACTACGCTAATGATTGTGCCAACTACAAAAAGGGTAGTAGGGTACAAAGAAAAAGGCTCTCAACACAACTTGGGATGAAGAATCTTCTGAAGAAGAAAAAGATCTTGAGGCTGATTCTTTAGAAAATGTGAATGGAAAGTTTGTGTCTTTCCTGGCTAAGTCTGAGTTTGACAATAATCTTGATGAAGATGATGATGAGATGTCAGATCAAGAAAAAGATTGGGAAGAG
The DNA here is from genome assembly GCA_003546025.1 of Camphora micrantha. Classification (NCBI taxonomy): domain Eukaryota; kingdom Viridiplantae; phylum Streptophyta; class Magnoliopsida; order Laurales; family Lauraceae; genus Camphora; species Camphora micrantha. The sequence continues at coordinate 2,024,185 of QPKB01000003.1, read as the reverse complement.
TTGTTGTCACGACCTGGGCCCGAGAACCCTGCAAACCCCGAGCCGTGATCATCATACTTACTCCCGTAAACCCCGAATTAACCGAAGTTAAAACGAGATCCACAAGGGATATCATACTCAAAGTACCTGCCAAATATAAAACTTTTGCGGAAACAATATATATTTGACAATAACAACATAACATTTACATGTATACAAAAGAAAGTTCTTATACATATATCGTTTTCAATATACATTTGCCAAATGCTGCATATACAAAAATACTATGCAGACAATAGTTAATTACAGTCCAAAATGTTAATTACATTCTCAAAATGTTTCAACTCCCAATTCGCACTCGAATACCAAATCAAATGGTATCCCGCCGATTCCACTCCATCAAACCTCTTGGAGGAACCGGAGCGGTCTCCTCCGCTGGCGCCGGGGGCGCTGCAATGTCGGCAGGGGCAATTGGGCCTGTAATGCCATCAATAACACTAATGAACACGACGGTTCAACAATGTATAAACAATTCTTGCAATAGTATATCAATACATTCATATTACAATAATGACAATTTCAATGCTAGAGAAATCTAGACAATCCTACAATAACAATAATAGACAATGACAGTCAGTATACATGTACCAATTGGCAACTACCATAGCACTCATTGCATTACATTTCATTCATTTCATTTCCATCTTCCCTCAAAGGAAGGATTATCATTTACCATCTCCCCTCAAAGGGAGGATCCATCTTCCAATGGAAGGCATCAATCAATATCCGAAGATACGATCGGAATTTGGTGGGACTTACTAGTGTCCGGGCCAGGGACAACTAGCATCACCACGGAACTCCGGAACACCCCAATATCCATCTGCTGCAGTAGGATTAGTCATTCATTATTCATTGAACTTATTTAGAGTTCTAATACAATCGCTAGGTAGTGCCAGACTCAATGATCAATAACATTCAGTAAGAAATCCTTTTATGGATCCAATTCAACTCGATGATTCCTTTCATGACAAAAGAAAGGAATGACAATAATATCAATCTCATTAGATTGATCACAATAACACAATGAGTATAACATTAACCACATATGGTTTTACTCAATCCCATCTCAATCCTATCTCAATCCTAATCAACCATTCGGGTGTAACCGTTGGTTTCCAAATGTACGTGTTATTCACGATGGACATCACATTTGTATTTTTAGTATGTGCATTTCGAGTCCCCGTAATTAACACCCATGGAGCTTAGGCCTTATCCAATTATATGGTTCATCTAAGGAACCCCTTTTTCTTTTCTTTAAAACACCATTAATTCTTCATAATTTGATTAACCCATGATTAGTCTTAAAAACTAATCGGGAACGCATTTATACTTAAGAGTCGTACTCCAAATTCTCATAAAAATCCAAAACCCAAAATTTTCACTAACTAACATTACTGGGCCAGCAACAGGTTCGCTCGAGCGGACCCACTGTTCGCTCGAGCGGACCCAGACAGAACATCAGTCGCTTGAGCGGACCCACCGTTCGCTCGAACGGACCCTCATAGAACAATGTTCGCTCGAGCAGACTAAATGTTCGCTCGAGCAAACTAAATGTCTCCAGAACCTCATTTCATCCCAAACAGAACCTCGTTCGCTCGAGCGAACGCTTCAGAATTCCATTCCGAAATTCTGAACCATTCACTCTTCTTCTACTCCTTTTCTCCAATACACTTCCATAACCTGCACAACTAATTGGAACCTCTTGTTCCCCCTCATACATCATCCAATCACATTCATTACTACTAATCATTCATTAGCCACCTTAATCACTTCATTAAGCATTCATAACAAACCCAAAATCCATGTAAAAATGCATATAATCCATGCAAACTCTATAAACAATTACAATGATCAATATTAATTACAAGCAAGGTTTATACTTGCCTCTTTGGAGCTAATTGCCAAAACCCTCTTTTACTTAGGTTGGCTTGAGATCATAATCCCCTTTTTCAAACCCTATTCCACAAAACACCCAAATGAACTCCCATGAGTCATTTGTGCTAAAAATCATCACAAAACCACTAATGTGACTTGGAAATCCTATGAAACACTTAATCACTTACTTGTGGTCCAAAGCAAAGAGGTTATAGCTCTCCTCCAAGCTTTATCACTTCAACAATGGTGGATTTGCTTAGGGGAGAAGATGAAGTTGGAGATGAACTCCTCAAAACCCACTTCAATCACTCACAATCTCACTCTCAACAAGAGGAATGGAAGAGGAAAAGAGTAAATGATGAGTCTAGGGTTCTCCTTGGGTTGCAAGAGATGAAAATGAATTCATCTCTCCCTTTTCATTCTAATATAAGCAACTCTAACACCTAAGACCCCTCTTATTTGGTTTATTTTCATTTTGAGTCAAATGACTCCTCACTTGGTCCATTTTAGGTCTAATGAAATCGCGTCTATTATGAAAGTTGACGTACTCTTCGAGATACACACGCTTGTATCAAGAATTTCCGTATTTGACGAAATACGTGAAAACCCGTATTTACGAAAAAGTCCTTAGTTTACCTTGTTTGAGTCTAAACTCATTTTAATCCATTTTATTTCATTCAAATCCATTTCATTAGGCTTAATGTGTCATTTGAGACTGGTTTGTCTCTCTTGGGTCATTAACCTTAGTTAATCCAATTATCCATGCTTAATTAGCATTAATCTCAATTAGTTAGCCTTAATTACGATTAGTTCAGGTAGGGGTGTAACAGTTGTACCGTACTACATATGCTGATTGTGTCAAGATGATTAAGTATGGTAACAAGATCGCTATCAAGTTTAAGGCTGCTCAAGAAGAAAATTCTACCGTGAAGATTGAATTACAGCAAGCGCTTAAACAGGTTTATCTCTTGGAAAGTCAGAAAAATTGCATGCCTAAAAGTTTGACTACTGAGGCTCAGAAATTTGAGAAGGTTGAACAAGAAGTAGTGAATCTGAAGCAAGAGATAGTGATTGTGAAAGCTGAAAATAAAGATTTGCAAGAAAGATTGAAGATCACTCTGTCTGAGTTAGAAGTAAAACAGGTTAGTCTAAACAAGATGAATACTGGTTCGAAGACTCTTACTAACATCTTGTGCATTTAGAAGTTTCATTTTGAAAGAAGTGGTCTCGGTTACGATCTGGTGCATCCACTTCAGGTACTAATGGAAAAATATTTTGTTTCCAAGTGTTGCACATACTATTCCACATACTACACATGTTAATAATATGACGAGTAGTTTCAAGAAAAAGAATGTGTCAAGCGCTGCACGTACATCCACTTGTCACCATTGTGGAAAGAAAGGACACATTCGTCCCCATTGCAAGAAGCTGCAAAGTCTATCAAAGACCAAGCAATGGCGGAAGAATGTTTCTCCACCCAAGATGACTCAAATTTGGGTCAGAAAATCTGATTTGCCTGAAGAGTTTGCTCACACTCTGTTGAAAGATCAAACTACGCAAGTGTGGGTGACTACATCTAAAAAGCCCTAATCAATGAGATCAAGCTCCCACCCCCAGTGATGCTTCGAAGATACATTCAGAGGGTGTTACAATTGAGGGGAAGCTAATGATCCTAATTGACAAGCAAGCTGTATGTTATTATCATTAGCCTTGTCAAATTGTGGACAAAAAGGGGGGAGAAAGGTGACAAATCAAGGGGGAGAACAAAAAGTTCAACGGAAGTCAGAGACAATACAGATCTACATATGATGTTTGCCAATTTTTGTGCTGAATGTCTTTTTTTTTTAAATTCAATGCTAATTGCCTTTTTTCAAAAAAACAAAATCAATGTATTATGGATTTTCTTTTTGCTAGATCAATTTGTATTGTCTTAGGGAGTTTTGTCCGTGAATTGCCAAAGGGGGAGACTGTTAGGTTTTTGTTTTATTGGCTAATTCATGGGTTGGACAAAACTTTGTGTCCATTGAGTTATAAGTTTTATTTTTAGAAAAGGACTGTGGTTCTTTGAAGATAAAAGATTGGAAGGACTTTAAGAAGAAAGTCTTAAAGATTTAGAAGAAGGAAGCTGGAAGAAACCCAAGCGCTGAATTTCCGGAACATCTGAATGGGGTCTGCTCGAGCGCCCATATCGTCGCTCGAGCAGATGGATTCAAAATAAGCCAGATGCCTGACAAAAGTTGTTTTTTGCTGAGATAGAACCTCATCTGCTCGAGTGGATGGAAAGTCCGCTCGAGCGGACATGTGGCAGAGTCTAAGTTAAATTAGAAACCTTCTTCTAATTGCGCCCAAACTGCTTGTTCCAATCCTAATCAAGTTAGGCAATCTTAAGCACGTCCCAAAGGCTATTTAAGGGACTCAAGGGCTATTCTAAAGAGACACCTCACCTCTCAATTAGAGATTAATTGAGAGAATTCTTCTCTAGAATTTTATTAAGAAGTTAATATGCCAAGTTCTCTAAAGAGCTAAATTCTTTTGCATCCCTTGTAGAAGATCATCTTCTTGCGTAGAAAATTTGAGGAGTCAAGCACAGGATTGAGTCTGTTGCAATCAACGATGTGAAGTCGTTGAAACGTGAAGTGACACAAGGTAACTTCAGTCCTTAGGTAGGTGATATTTGGGGAGGAAATCTGAGTTTCTTGTAATTGCGAGATTCATAGCGCTTGATTGTTGATTCAATTAGGATCCGCGGTTTTTCATCCGGTTAGGGTTTTCTACGCTAAATCTGGTGTCCTTGTGGTGTGTGCTTGCAATTTTTTTTCCACTGCATAGTTTATTTGTTTTGCACACTATTGGGCTGATTATTGAGTAGACCAATCTAGAGATCTCGAATACTAAAACTTTCATATTTACTGTTCAAAGTCATCCTAGTATTTGAATTAGGTTTTTGTAAGTGGTCTTTGTCTAGAAATGTAGCTAGAAAGAGAAACTCGCTTCAATCACAATGGATGACCATAGAGCCTTGAAGAGGTGTTTGTGAACAGGTGAGCTGAATTGGAAGGTCTTGCTGATATAGTTTTAGTCATATACATTGTTGACTATTTTTGGAGGACACATTGTTAAAACTCACTCTTATAAACTCCTAACGAGGAGCGATGAAAATGAGATGATGAGATAAGCAACATCTCAACTATTGACATGATGCATTAGAATAAGAAATTTTATGGTGACTTCCAAGTTCCAACCCTTCTTATCACTTGCTAAAGCTAGGATTCAAGCCTGTTTAACAGTGATTCAAATAAAAAGTGAAAGAGCTAATAATGATCATTACTTCTTTCATTTTGGTCATAAAACTCTGCTTGAAAATCGTAGTAGCTATGGGAGGGTCATAGTTTCCCTGCAACAGGGAAACCATTAGTTGGAATTTCTTTGATATGAACAATGACAAGTGTGACTCCATCAACATCAACCAGGCCATCTGTACGTGAAGAGCGACGTATATTCTTTCGGGGTTGTGTTTCTCGAGATGCTTTCAGGCATGGGGGCATTTGACCCCCAGCGTCCAAGTGGGCAAGAGAATTTGGTAGAGTGGGCAAAACCATATCTATCTAATTGGAGTGAGGTATTGTCGCGGGTGATGGACTGGAGGCTTGAAGGCCATTACCCGTCTAAAGGTGCAGTTCGGGCTGCTCGGCTCATTCTCCGGTGTCTCAGGCCTGTCCCAAGAAACCGTCCATCCATGAAAGAAGTGGTGGAAGCATTGGAGCAGATTCAGGCCATAAAGCATGATCCATAAAGTATATGCCCCTAGAACCAAAGACTGAGACTCTGCGTCCTGCCGACCACAATCACTCTGATCACCATGCACGAATCTGTTCCCCACTTCATCCAAAGGCTGGTAATGTTGGAACTGGAAAAAATGGAAGGATGTCTCTGGTGAAAGCGTTCTTCAAAATTGAGGTAATCTATTCCAACATGAACAGTTCTGAAGTGATGACAGTGCTATATATGTGCGTGTCCAATTGTTTGTGCTTGTTGGACAACTTGTGTAATATCATTGTTATTGTTATATTTTCTCGTTAATTATGAATTGTGGATCTGATGATTTCTGTCAATGAACAATTTTACCATGGAGTAAAATGATTGTTTTTAATGTCTCATGGAAGCTTCAAATTGAGTTAAATACTATTTTGCGATTTGTATTTTATTTTAAATTCCAAACAACCTTCTTTTGAGATTCTAGTGCAAATAACCTCTAGACAATCTTCATATCATCTGTAAGATGAAACACGTTCGATATTTTTGCGATTTACAGTTACATCTTTTCAAAGAAAGGCTGGACCCTCTGGTATTGCAAGATTGCCCACACCAAGTGCCACAGTGAAATGTCTGGGCAGAGAGCTTTAGGATTGTTCAAGAGGCAAAAATGTGCTCTGCCATAGAATAAAATTACTCAACCGCATCTCACCTGAAGTCCTGATCAAGATGTCAGGATCTGGGTACCCCGCAAATTACACGTGGCCTCTCCAAATCTGCTGATGACACGGAAAATTCATCCAAATTGCTTCCCTCAGAACATTCAACCAGTTCGTCATCATCGCCGATTGGTATCCCTGGCCTGTATCATCACTGGCAGTATAGGCAACAAAGACTAGGAAGTACTGACCCATTATTTTGGGCTTTGGCCGCCATCGCCTTCTCCCGAGATTTTCTTAACTTGTTAGGATAATTCATACGTAAAGTGAATTCAAGTAAAGGGTCACTTCAAGAGACGAAACAAAGAAGAGTGGTCTTATTAAAAAGTATATAATTTAAAAGTCCACCTTCTTGATGTTTTGTCATTGATGTGGAAGATGCCTTTTTGTCTTTTTAGTGGAATGAGAGATTGACTATTTTACTTTTTTTCTTTTTTAAAAAAACCAAAAGAGGTGATTTTAAAATTTTATACTTATCGTAAGACTTCTCTTCTTTTCTTGTCTTTTCAAGTAACCCATCATCTGAAATCACTTTACTAGTGAATTACCCAAACGGGCCCAAGTTTCTCTCTATACAATTCTTAAATAGCATTATTTATTTCATCAGTAGAATTACAGGCAACACGGACTAAAAGTATCTGGGCTGTGGCCACCATCCCTTCTCTACCGCTATACTAATAGCTTCAGATTTCCTAAGAAATCAACCTTAACCCCGTACTGTTTGACTATGTTCTCTTCACCGAGCAGTACTTCAATTTTTCTCAGATCCATGCAATGCAATATCGAAAGCATAAATTGTTACATACTTCATGCCGAGCTCCTAACAGTACTTGAAAATGGATAAGAGAGCAAAAAAAATCATTATCGTTACCCATTCCTGCTTCCCGATGATGAATGCATGTATCTTTCAAAATGAATGTAATATGATGAGGGATGGGACTGGGAGAGAACGCAAAAGAGATGGATCCGGATCCTCTATTTGATCCAAACAGGGAGGGGAAACCTTGTTTGGACCAATCAAGGGGTGCCACATGGAAAATAATTTTTTCTTTTTTAATAATGAAGGAGATGGGATGTCATTGATTTGACATCCTCTCCCCCATGTGGCATCTCCTGATTGCCAAACAAGGATCCTTTTCTGAAAGAGATTACTTCTCAAGAAATTGGGAATTTCCCAAAGAGTTGAGATACATTGTCACTGCCACCTTCCTCCATTTTACAACATCTCCGGTCCAAAAAGGTGTTATCCGGATCCTTTTTGTTTTTGGATTCTTTTTTTAATGAGTACTGCTCTTGTATAAGTTTTCCTTATCTTCTTATAGGACAAGCCACCTAGTGGGGCTCACTTGAGACTCCTCAAATGGGAGGGTTGAGGGGGTGGGATTTGAAAATCCAAGCGATGCACTCTCTCTCTCTCTCTCTATATATATATATATATATATATATGGACATTCATGTGCATCCATTCTTCACTATAGGGTGAGGGACATTTCCATAATTGAAAATTTTCATGTGCAAAAAGAGAAAAAGTCATAAATGGTCATATGCATAAAAAGAACATGTGCAAAAAGGGAAAGTTCTCTCACCTTATGGTGAGGGATGGATATACATGAATATTCTCCATATGTATGTATATATATATATATATATATATATATAAAATAAAGTTAGTTTACACAGCTACATTTAAACAAGTGACTTCTCTGATGCTATTTAAGAACATAATGAGGATTCCGAGCTTGCACTAAACTCAAAGTTAATCACAGCAATCACCGGAAGAATTCAAATGAAATCACATGAAAGTTTACCGGGGACTATGAGCATTGAGAAATTCAAACGATGACGACAGTAATATCAACGCACTGTTTTTATATTTTCCTTTTTGTTTCCTTGCTTTTTCTTTCTACTAGTCCTGTTCTCAAGCCAGGCATGCGGTCTACGCCAACTTCTGCAACTTGCTAGGAAAGAGAGAGATTCATTCTTTATCTTCTTCTTCCTCCTCCTACTCTCGAGAGAGTGGTCTATGTCATCATCTGCAACTCGGTAGATGGAAAATTGTTTGTGATTATCGGACAGCTTGTGTAATATCATTGTTATTGTTATTTTCTTTTCATTAATTATGAATTGTGGATGAGATTATTTGTATCAATGAACAATTGGATCATGGAATAAAATGATTGTTTTTAATGTCTAATGGTAGCTTGCTTCCTTCAGAACATTCAACCTGTTCCATCTTCGTCGCCCATCTGTTTCTCTTCTTCTCATGTTTTATGAATTCTGGCCTTTTTCTCTTTACACCATCCTTGAATGGCATGAACTATTCATCCGTGGAATTATAGGCAACACAGAGTGTGTAAGCATGGTGCCATTATCCAGGAGATTCTGTCTTTCTCTGGCAAATTCAAAAACAACTAAGTTTTGCTCCTCCAAGTTCAAAGATAAGACAGCTGAAATTTCCAGCTGGTGTGTGGGTCTACTTGCCCATGGGTCCGCAGATAAATTCTATCTACTGAAAATTTGGTCCAACTGATGTTTCTAGCCATTGGATCCAAGGGTCGTCAATTTGCCTATAATTTACCTGTGGATCTTGTTACATATAGCCCGAGAGCAAATATTGTTGGACTAGAGGTCACCTTTCAATCACACGCTCTTTATTCCATCTGTTTAGCCAGTTGATCATGATCACTCTTGAGCCATATGAGATACATAGCTTATATCTAATTATCCATCATATGGTGGCTGGCCCATAATCTTAGGCTATAAATAAAGGAGGAGAAACGGCATAAATGGAAGGAGAAAAGCAGTTCCCTGACATAATCAGATCTCTGGAAATAATCCCGTCGCACAAAAAAACAATGGTAGTATTCTGGCACAAACAATCATGACTGCCCATGTCTTCCCAATATCAGCCACATGTCTCTGCAAATAACAAAACACACAGAAATGTAATGTTTCAACAAGTGATGTTGAACACCTATCAATCAAGAGTACAGAGTTTTTATAGCAAAAAAAGAGTACAGAGTGCAGACAAATAAATAATATCAGGATACTGATATATACACTTTTTTTTTTTTTGTAGAACTACCCATGTTGTTTTCACTTTATGAAACTCATTTAGCAACCAAAGTACTCATAAATTTAGCTTAATAAATGGGATAAATGAGATGTTGAAACTAGCATGTTGCAGGACCACAATGGTAAATGAGATCAGCCATTGTTGTCAATTTCATTTCAGACACATTTCCATGTTTCAACCTGCATGGTCAGCATTTCATTTCAAAGTTTCATATCTAAAAATACATGTAATTAAAAAAAAAAGAAGAAAAGAGAAATAATAAAAAAAAGAGAAGTGAATTAACATATATACTATATATCTGATACAAGATTATCATATCGCTACTGTAAAATTATTATTTTTTAGTCTAATCGTGTGGATGACCAATGAGATCGGATCTATCATATTTTCTTCTGGAAAGATATGATTGTGCAACTTGAGAAAACCAACAAATTTTATTTTATCTTACTTAATTATTTATTTTTGCCTCTCATAAGAGAGAATGATAAACTATCTAGTCATAAACAAGGCTAATCTATCATCTTCGGGGTCAGCCAATACACTCACAGTTGAGTGGTATTAGCATGTTAGTATCACAAACACGCTTAAGATCGAACCCTGGGTCTTCTAGTGGAAAGTATCACTTACTACCAATTAGGCCTGTCAATGGGCCAGGCTGGGCTTGGGCTTGGGTTGTCCAATTCCGTTCCGAATATTGGATAAGCCTACTTAGGGTTGTTCAATATTGGCCCTAAATTGAACGGGCTTATGTCAAATCATGTCCCGTGCAGGCTTGGATTGGGCCAGAGCTTAGCATGATCCCGAATATAAGCTAAACAAGTCTATTCAACTTTATTCTCGTAATTTCTATTGATGAAAAGAGCGAAATGTCTTGGTTTTTTTTTTAAATAACTTTCAAAAAAGGCCACAATTCTCTTCATGAATCATTAATCTACCCCAAAAGCAATCAAAACAAATTATTAACTATATTATTTATGACCTATATGCTTTTGTCGTTGTGAGACCCACAAATTGACATTTACTTTTGTATGGTAAGTCAGAGGATTATTTAACATCCTTTATTGCTTAAGTTTTGCATAAATTACCTTTGTTTGAAAAAATTAGTAGAAATTAGATAGCATTAAATTATCTTATATGAACATAAATCTAAAATAAAGAATATAACTTATTATGTCATAAAATTATATCATCACCTAATTTGCTCTTACAAGAGGTTAAATATAAGCAAATAATAAGATATTTCATAAAATCTAAAAAGATTATTATGAGAATGACCCTAGCTCAAAACCAACATGAATAATGAAGTGGAAGACTTCACCTCGATAGGATGTGTACAGAGAAAAAAGGGGGTGTGTATAGAAACATTTTTGGCAAGTTTTTTTGGCTTATTTAGGACGTGTAGGGAGAACTCAGAGGAGGTATGTGTTAACGGAAGTCTTGAAGTTTTGGGTGCGGCAGGAGCGGCTGTCACGGGATAATAATCGAATCACAAACGAAAGTCTTCGGCGACTACGCGCATTGACGACTGTAATCTCAGCGCACTGTTTCTTCTGCATCTTCTGTTCTCTTTCTTCCTCCTTCCTATGTGAGAGAGAGATTGATTCTTTCAAGAAACTGGTCTATATCAACCTCTGCAGCTTGATGGACGGAAGGAAGGAGAGAGGGAGAGATGGGAAATTTCTGGATAGCGCACTTTGACTCGTCTAGCAGCAGTCCCTGCTCGACCAGACCTTCAAGCCCAGGTAATGAAAAGAAGGAACAGAAAAAAGTTCAAATCTTTTGATGGACCCAGATGAGCTTTTCTTCCTCTTCCTCTAAAACTCTAGTTAGTTTTTCATATGGGTTGTTTTTCTGTCTCTTCTTCTGGGTCCTTCTATTTCCGTGATATAGAAACAGAACCTGACATGGGTTGCTTTCTCAAAATCCTTTCCACCTTTTGCGAACATGTGATTTCTTTCAAATGCAATCTTTTCTCTGTAACTCTGTTTTTTTCCCGTGCTGCTCTGTTTTCTTCTCTCATTTTGATTCACAGACCTCTCCAGTTTTGCATAATCTCACATGGGTTTCCTTCAAATCCTCTGTTGTTTTTCTCTTCTTTTAAATTTGCAGCGATTTCAAAGAACAACAGCAATGAAGGGACGCATTCGGGATCTAGGAGTGAATTTTATAGCAGCATGAATGAGGTGTCCCCATACGGTCAGATCCTCCCCATTACTCCCACTTTAAGGATTTTCAGTTTTGCAGAGTTGAAGAAGGCGACCAGGAATTTCAGTTTCGATGCACTTGTTCAGGTGGGAGGTTTTGGGCAGGTTTTCGAGGGTTCGATTGATGAGAAGATATTTGCACCAACCAAGGCCGGAAGTGAGATGGCTATTGCTGTCAAGAAACTGAGTCCAGAGGCCTTGCAGAGAAGGGAAGAGTGGCAGGTATTTCCCATTCAATCTAATATTTGTTTGGAAAATTTTGAGGAAAGAAAGTAAAAACAAAGATATATGCATAGGGCCCATTTGGTTTCATGGAATTCTAAGAAATGTATTCTGAAAGTAGTTAAAATTGAAGAAATAAAGGTGAAATTCCATAAATGGCTATGGAATTATCTCCCCTTTTAATGGGAAATCATGGAAAGTGAATACTCACCCATCACCCTAGTCCCTAATAGATTAAGCGGTCCCATTTACAACTCTACTTTATACCCTTCACCCCTCACCTCTTTACTAATTCTTTGTTGAACCCATTTTGTAATGAATTCCTAAGGATTCAAATCATGCAAGCAAATGGGCCTTTACTGAAAACTTTCATTTTATTTCCAGAAATAAAACTATGATTGAGGATGCAAGATGTCTGCCACAGTTATAATTTACATCTTTTCTGTTAAAAACAGCTCCCTCCCGCTCTTTCCCTCTCTGTGTCTGTTCATGATTCTGCATAAATACTGTTTATTTTATTTTATTTTATTTATTTTTGTAATTTCATGATTTTTAATTCTGCTGGTATGTGCTTTTATTTTACGTATCTAAGTTCCTTTTTACAGTCAGAGGTGACTATCTTGGGGAGCCTTTCTCATCCAAACATTGTGAGACTTTTGGGACACTGTGAGGAAGACAAAGAACTACTACTTGTATACGAATTCATGCCAAGAGGGAGTTTGGCAAAAAACCTTTTCAGAAGTAAGCAGCAAACAATATTAGTATTGTAATTCTAATTTAACTGTACTTGGTTGGATGAGCTGTGATACTGGTGATGGTGAAAAATTGGCACCGTAGTTATTGTCAAAAGAAATTATGATTCAAGCTTAAGATAACTAATACATTTAGTAATCATCATAACTTGCAGAAATTGATATCGTGCCTAAACTTCATGATAGTAATCAGAAAAATAAATCATCTACCCGATACATGGTGTTAAAGCAAGTGGACGGCTATGATCTTGTTTGAGTGACTGGATGGGCTAAGATCTCAACTTTCTTGTCCTTATTCTCAGCACAATTTTTTTTTTTTTTTTTTTGAAATCCAGTAGGGTTTAATATCCATCAAGAATTTCTTGTTTCAATTGGTGAAAACTTATCCCAATGTAAGTGTTAATATTTTTATGTTGGCTAATTCATGGGTTGGACAAAACTCTGGGTCCATTGAGTTGTATTTTCTAATTTATTTTAGAATGGACTGTGGTTGTCTCGCTGGAAGAGCTGAAGCAAAGAAAAGAAGAAAAAAAGGGAAGATCGGGCGAACCCATGAGGATCAATCGATCAGTGCTTCTGTCCGATCGATTGGATGGTGCGAGAAAGAGTCCATATCAATTGTGATTTTGTTTCCTTTTGAGACTTTGTTTCCCAATTTGAGTCCTACTTGTGCACTAAGTCTTAGGCACGAATTTGGGGCTATATATAGGGTGTTGCTCTCAATCCTAAAACATGACACAAGATAAGAAGTTAATTCTCTTTCTTGATATAAGCTTAGAATACCCTAGGAGAGATTTCCTTGTTTCTCTAGAGCCATTGAGAGACTGTTTTGAATGGCTGCTATAGAAAGTTTTTGTTGCTTTTACTCTCTTGTAGAAGATAGTTAATCTTGGTTGACAAGGTGCAAGGAGATCAAGTAAGAGGAACGGTGCACGGCAGGGAAGTCGTGGCAGCGGAAAGATGTGCAAGAACAATTTTAGTCCTTAGGTCGAGGTACTGACTGGGAAAAGGGTCTGTGAGCATATCTTGTAACTGTTCATTAGTTCTTGATTTCTGGATCGTGGTTTTTCTCCCTAAAAAGGGTTTCTATGCTAAATATTGTGTCTGCCTTCTTCTGGTGTGTGACTGGTAGATATTTGCTAGTTATCTTTTATTTGGTATTAACTTCCGTTGTGCATTGGTTAATTGGTAACTAACATATCCATTCTAGTAAGCAAACTTTCAATTGGTATCAGAGAGGGTTGCACTATTTTATTGTGTAGATCCAAATATTGCTAGAATGGATACGTACCGTGAAGGCACTTCTACCAATAAGCCTCCTCTACTAGATGGTACCAGTTATGCTTATTGGAAAGACAAGATGGTTGCCTTTTATAAAGCCATAGATATTAAAGTATGGAAGTTTGTTGTGTATGGCTATACGTTGCCCACTGTTACTGCTAATGGAGTAACTAGTCCCAAATTTGAGGAACAGTGGACAAAGGATGAAGAACTGGCTACCACTTGCAACTCTAGGGCTTTGAATGTTATTTATAATGGAGTTAGCATGTCTGAGTTTCATAGAATTTCTACATGTACTGCCGCAAAAGAAGCTTGGGATACTACTTTTGAAACCATAAAGATGGAAGAAAATGAATCATTTAATGAGTTTAATGCAAAACTGAATGCTATTGTGAATGATGCCATTACTTTGGGAGAACCAATTCCTGAAAAATAAAATTGTCAAAAAGATTTTGCGGTCTCTTCCAGAGAGGTTTGATGCTAAGGTTGTGGCCATAGAAGAAAATAGAAATTTGAATACTCTAAAAGTTGATGAGTTGGTTGGCAACCTTCAGACTTTTGAAGCAAACTTAAGGACTAATAGATTATAAAAATCCAAAGGTGTTGCTTTGAAAGCCTCCAAAGAATCTTTTAAGAAAATTGCTAGTGATTCTGATTTCGAGAAGTGATCTCCAAGTTGTTGTTCAGCTTCTGAAGCAATTCCAATTGTTCATGAAGGAAAAGATAGGTGATTTGAAAATCTCTGAAAATTCTTTAAAGGAGAAATCTGTTAAAGGGATTCAATGTTTGAGTGTCAAGGTTATGGACACATTGCTAGTGACTGTGGTAATAAAAAAAATCAAAGAAGAAGGCTTTCAATTTGACTTGGGATAATGATACTTTTGAGGAAGATAATAAAAAATCTAAGTCTGAGAAGCCTAAAGCTAGCAAAGAAAAATTCATGGCATTCATGGAAACTTCAGTTTCTGCAACTCCATCTGTTTTTTCTGATGATGGGACTAATCAAGATGATAGTGAGTCAGAGACAGAGCATGATTGGAAAGTTGAATATCAATTATTATTTGCGAAGACTATGAAGATGCTCTAGATGAATGAAAAAGTGGCTAAAAGCTGGAAAGAATCAGAAGAGCAAAATACTTCACTGAAGGCTGAATTATCTGAAGCTTTTACAAAAGTGAGTCACTTAAAGAAAGAGAACAACAGTTTGGCCGAAAAACTGACTGCAGAAGCACAGTAGTGTGACATGCTTGATCATAATATGATGACCTTGAAAGCTGAGAATGCGGACCTGAATGGAAGACTCAAAATAGTTCTTTCTGAGTTAGAGTCTAGCGAGGCTTCATTAGACAGGATGAATACTGAATCGAAACAGCTTTATAACATCCTGTGTAGCCAAAAGGCGCACATTGACAAGCATGGAATTGGATATATTGATGGTGCATCTACTTCAAGAGCTAAAGCTAAAAACTCTTTTGTTTAGAAATCAGTTGTTACTAATCTCGCTGTTCATGTTGCAAACACAGCTCCAAAGAAAAAGAATGTGTCACGTCTTGAAAGGATACCCACTTGCCATCAATGTGTAACCAAATGACACATTCGACCTCATTGCAATAAGCTGCGAAATCCACTATATAAAAAACAATGGAAAAAGCAGAAGGGAGAGTCACCGGTCAAAAACAAAGCTGTATGGGTCAAGAAAGAAGACCTTTCCTCTGTGTTGGTACACACTTTACTGAAATGCCTAAATATGCAAGTGCGTGTGCCTGAGCCTCATCACCCCTGATCTACTAGATCAAGCCCCCACCCAATGCTAATACGAAGATCATATTGAGGGGGAGTCAAACTTGAGGGGGAATTGCTGGATCCAGATTGACAAAAGTTGCATGATGATATTTTTGTCAATTATGAAACAAAAGGGGGTGAAGAATGGCTCTAGGAGGAGAAGACAAGCAAAGATCTACAAGTGCTAATTTTGTTTTTGGTAAAAAATATCTCAATTTATTTTGGGCTTTTCTTTTGGGTAGATCATATGTATTGTCGTAGGGAGTTTTGTCCTTGAACTGCCAAGGGGAGATTATTAGTATTTTTATGTTGGCTAATTCATGGGTTGGACAAAACTCTCGGTCCATTGAGTTGTATTTTGTAATTTATTTTAGAATGGACTGTGGTTGTCTCGCTAGAAGAGTTTAAGCAAAGAAAAGAAGAAAAAAAGGGAAGATCGGGCGAATCCACGAGGACCGATCGATCGGTGCCTCTGTCCGATCGATCGGAGGTCTGACACCCCTAAGTGTCCGATTGATCGAAGCCACTGTCCAATCGATTGGATGGCGCGGGTAAAACGGGAAAGAGTCCATATCAGCTGAGATTGTGTTTCCTTTTATGACTCTATTTTCCAATTTGAGTCCTACTTGTGCACTAAGTCTAAGGCACGAATTTGGGGCTATATATAGGGTGTTGCTCTCAACCTAAGACACGACATGAGATAAGAAGTTAATTCTCTCTCTTGATTTGAGGTTAAAATACTCTAAGAGAGATTTCCTTATTTCTCGAAAGCCATTGAGAGATTGTTTTGAATGGGCTGCTCTAAAAAGTTTTTGTTGCTTCTACTCTCTTGTTGAAGATAGTTAATCTTGGTTGGCAATGTGCGAGGAGATCAAGTAAGAGGAACAGTGCACGGCGGGGAAGTCATGGCAGCAGGAAGTTGTGCAAAAACAACTATAGTCCTTAGGTTGAGGTACTGATTGGGAAATGGGTCTGTGAGCATATCTTGCAACTGTTCATTAGTTCTTGATTTATGGATTATGGTTTTTCTCCCTGGAAAGGGTTTTTACGCTAACTATTGTGTCTGCCTTCTTGTGGTGTGTGATTGGTAGATATTTGCTAGGTATCTTTTATTTGGTATTAACTTCCGTTGTGCATTGGTTAATTGGTAACTAGCATATCCATTCTAGTAAGCCTTCTTGTGGTGTGATTGGTAGATATTTGATAGTTATCTTTTATTTGGTATTAAATTCCGCTATGCATTGGTTAATTGGTAACAAGCGTGTCCATTCTAGTAAGCAAACTTTCAGTAAGTTTTATCATTCAATATGAAATTAGGGAGTAGCTCATGTCTTAATAGTTTAAGTTGGAAACGACTCAAGAGCACTACCATCACCATGTGGCTGTGTTGTGTGTCCTAACTCCTATGTGTTTACTTCCTCATCAAATCGGGTTAAAAGGTCTTAAACTCTATTGTATAGATTCATATACATCATGATCATCATCATCAAAGCCTTGTCCCAATTATGTTGGGGATAGATTCATATACATATATTCCCAAAAACTATGGCTATTACCGACTTATGCATGTTAATGCAAATAAATACCCATACCATTGGAACAGTCAATTTTCTTATCGTAGTGAACTCAACTTCTATTTTGGAGCGAAGAAAGAGGCCTCAATTCTCTAATATTGTGGATAGTTTTGATCCAACAATGTATCTATACAATGCATATTTTACTTTCTTGCATTGGAAGTTACAATTATGTTACCTGCATAGGATCTATTTATCGTTGTGAAACACTATATGATGTTGTGTCAACCCTGCACGGGTACATCCCAGACAAGTCTGAGCAGCATTTTTTTTCTTTGTTTCTTTTTCTTATATATTTTTATAGAATCGCATCCATTATTCATGTTTCTAAAATGATGCACTCTGTGTAGGAGGTTCAGCCTTTCAATCATTTTCATGGAGCATATGGCTCAAGATAGCAATAGGTGCAGCTCGAGGCCTTGCATTCTTACACTGTTCAGAAAGGAAAATCATACATTGTAATCTTAAATCATCTAATATATTGCTTGATTGGGTAAAGTCTTCAATCCTGATTTCTTCTGCTATAGAGACAAATGTGTGGGTGTTGGTGTATGGGAAATGGTGGGAAATATCTTAGTTTTATTTATTTCTCTTTTTAAATCTTCTGCAGAACTATAATGCAAGAATTTCTTATTTTGGGTTAGCGAGGAATGGCCTGCAGGGTGAAGATTCACATGTCTCCACACGTGTCGTAGGCACTGATGTCTATACAGCTCCTGAATATTTGACTACAGGTAAGATCAGTTCTTTGGTAGCAACCTTCATGGCTACAAGTTCTTGTTCACACTGTAGTGAACTTTCTTTATTTTAAACAAATCTTGATTTGCTTTCTAGTTTTATGCATGGGTGGATGTTGTTTGTAGCTTCTCTTCATCCAACATTATTCTGTATGACTAGTACACTGGTGAGAAGCATTTTTTTTTAATACCAACCAGCAGGTTTTGTTTTTTACATCAAACAACTGAATCAGGAGGACTGGGAATTTGGGGCTCGTTTGGCAACACACTGTTCTGATGTTCTGAAGTTCCCATGGGAAGAGAAGTAGAAAACACATTTGGTTGATATTTATAGTCGTTTCAAACTATTCTTTTACAGAATGATTTTTGAAATCACGGCCTGCTGGTATAGAGATTTCAAAACGATCTGGCAACACTTATGACGTATCCTGTTATGTGGTACCTCTCTGCCCAAGTCTCAAAACACATTCCTCTCTCTCTCTCTCTCTCTCATCCATCCTCCACCCTTTTTAAATGTTATTAAAATGCCTCTTACAGTACTAACAGTAAAGGAAGAAATGCCCTCTGACTGTATAGTAATTCTTCAGAGTTCCTGTTTTCAATTTCCCAACTTGATTTAGGAATCTCTATACCAAACATTTACAATTTCAATAAAAATTTTGATATAAAAGTTCATAGAATTTTATTAAAATTTCTTCTTTTATTTGAAACTATCACTTTTTTGGCATCTAATACATATGTAATAGACTTCACTTTCCATGGCTATGATTTCATCATGTGACAATGCAATTCTTCTTACAATTTTAAACGTTGAATTGAGGTCTTACTCATTCCTTTTGGCATGTAACAATGCAATTCATTTCAGCTTGTGTACTGGAGTTTCGTGATTTGGTCTGAATTAGTATATAGATATGAAACCATATTTTGAATACGATACGGATTTTGGGAGGAAATATTATAAGGATGTACAGTCAATGCAACTCCTAAGTTGATCATTCCATACTCAATCACATGTTCTCACAATCACAAAATGGTGAGCCACATGTTTACGATAACAAAAAGTGGGCCCACATTAGAAATCCTATGAAGGTGGGGCCCATGTGATTTAAATTTCTGAAGGTGGGTACTGGCGTACTGCGTTGTAGTTTTTAAAAGGTATGTCCTATGCATAACAATAATATATTAATTGTAGGGAATAAAATTATTATAATATGACCAAACAAGTTTTGCACAATATATTCTCAGCAGAATAATTTAATGTAATATTGCCAAACAAGTTCTACACAGCATGGTCTTGGCACAAACCGGCCTCAGCACAACCGGGTCTCGGCATAGAATCGGAAACAACATAGGAACAATGCCAAACGGGGCCTTGGTTTCTAAAAAGTTTTGGCTGTGACATTTGGTATTTTCATTTGGTGATTAGGGCCTGTTTGGCCTGTTCACCAGTTCAGTTATCTCTGAACTGGTCATTCATTATACCCTTGGAAATTTTCATTCCCTGTATGAACTGTCTGGGCGCATTCATATATTGCAGAAGTAGTGAAACATCATGATATTTCCTTTTCAAAGTCATCTTAATTCTTGGTATTTTAATTAAGTTTTGTAACTGGTCTTTGTCTGGAAATGTAGCTAGAAAGAGAAACTAACTTCAATCACAACGGATGGCCATTGAGCCTTGTAGAGCTAGTTGTGAACAGGTGAGCTGAATTGGAAGGTCTTGCTGATATAGTTTCAGTCACATACATTGTTGACTAATTTTGGAGGGCATTGTTAAGACTCACTGTGATAAACTCCTAATTAGGAAATTTTCACTGCAACGAAAATGAGATGATGAGAAAAGCAGCACTCTCAACTATTGACATGATGCTTTAGAACTAGAACTTTTATGGTGACTTCCAAGTTCCAACCCTTCTTATGACTTGCTTTAGCTAGGATTCAAACTGGTTTAACAGTTATTCAAATAAAAAGTTAAAGAGCTAATAATGATCATTACTTCTTTCGTTTTGGTCATAAAACTCTGCTTGAAAATTGTCGTAGCTATGGGAGGGTCATAGATTGCCTGCAACAGGGAAACCATTATATAATTTGTTTCTTGCTTGAAAAATATCTCAAATGGTTGGAATTTCTTTGATATGAACAATGACAAGTGTGCTTCCATCAACATCAACCAGGCCATCTGTACGTGAAGAGCGACGTATATTCCTTTGGGGTTGTGTTGCTCGAGATGCTTTCAGGCATGCGAGCACTTGACGACTACCGTCCATATGAGCAACAGAATTTGGTAAAATGGGCAGAACCATATCTATCTGATTGGAGTGAGGTATTGTCGCGGGTGATGGACCGGAGGCTTGAAGGCCATTACCCGTCTGAAGGTGCAGTTCAGGCTGCTCGGCTCATTCTCCAGTGTCTCAGCCCTGACCCAAGAAACCGTCCATCCATGACACAAGTGGTGGAAGCATTGGAGCAGATTCAGGCCATAAAGCATATGCCTCTAGAACCAAAGAATGAGACTCTGCGTCCCGCCGACCACAATCACTCTGATCACCATGCACGAATCTGCTCCCCACTTCATCCAAAGGCTGGTAATGTTGGAACTGGAAAAAATAGAGGATGTCTCTGGTGAAAGCAATCTTCAAAATTGAGGTAATCTATACCAGCATGAACAGTTCTGAAGTGATGACAGTGCTATATATGTGCATGTCCAATTGTTAGTGCTTATTGGACAACTTGTGTAATATCATTGTTATTGTTATTTTTTTTTTCTCGTTAATTATGAATTGTGGATCTGGTGATTTGCAATGAACAATTTTACCACGGAGTAAAATAACCTCACATTTCCTTCAGAGCTTGTGTGTTTTATTTAATTGAATATCTAAGATTGTATATTTATAAGCGGCTAAAAATGAAGAAACAAAGGTGAATATCCAGAAATACTCGTAAATAACCTCCTCTCTATGGAAATTGAAGGGAAGATGAGAAATGCATACCCAGTCATTACGTTGGAAAGTCGAGGCCCATTTGTATCTCCACCTCATAACCTTCTCCTCTCCCCTCTTTAGTAATCCAAGATGGAGTTCATTTCATCATGAATTAATTTCTTTGTATTGTTCATCTACCTTTTGTTGCGAGCTTTGAGTTCTTAATTAATTAAATTAACAGCAAGATAAATTTGTGGAAGGCAGGAGCATCCTTGGTATATTAGTTGCTTCAGCGAGCCCCATCTATAACATGGTACTCCTTAAACTTTCAAAAGAAACTATTAGTCAAATTGACAATTAATGAGGAGATTCTTGTGGGGGTGATTAGAAAAAATAAAATAAAAAGTCAAGGATCCATTACTTGACAAATCGAGTTAGGTATGCCCCTTACCTTACCCTCAAGGAATCAGTGGATCCAGGGTTTGCACTCACTAAGGACCGGACCATTGGGCTTATAGGCTATGAATCGAGGGGTTTGAGGCACGAGATTAACTTTGAATTTAATATTTGGGCCCTAATCATTGGGATCTTTCTAACCCCATGGTCCCATCATCATCAGTGGTACCTTGGGTGGGCCTTATCCAGCTTGGTATGGTTGGAACCACCATGATCTTTCAAATTTTACACCAATCTAAATAAAATTGACCACCGGATTAAATTGAGAAAAAAAGGATTTTAAAACTGTTAAAATTCAAAGGCACAGAGCAATGAGTTAGGATAAATTTGATGATCCTAATATTTTATAGGCAAGTAGAATCCATCGAGAATGTCCAGTCCCCTAGCTTCCCTTTATTGGTGGGGCTCCTAGGTGGGCCCCAACACTTGATATGTGCATATGAATTCTCCAAAATACCCCACTTTTAAATCGCCCCTTTTTTCATCATTTTTTGTTGTTATTGATTCTTCCTTGAGTCAATCTAGTATTTTCACACATAATACCCCCATGAATAGTCATAAGTCCGAATTTGACACTCATCCAAATCTTTCTCACCATTGGATTGAAATAGTAATAAATTACTGCCTCTAAGTCTAAACCATCAAATTTTAGGGCTACAATTCATGATCTTATAGAGGCAAAATTCTACGTATAGATATACTTCCATGATCAAATAAATTACAAATTACGCCCTTATAGTCTTTGATCGACGATATTGAGTTGAGTCTTTCCTCGGAAAATTGGCGGGAGGACCCTTACCTAGTAATTCTGAGGGCCTTCTTGGTGTAAGAGGTGATTTTTCCAGTAATTTGCACTATGTCAATCATTTATACTAGCAAAACATTCCCCGTGCTTAGTATGGGCAATATAATTCATTAACTAAGAAATATACATAAACATTAGATGATTTATAATAAACTTAAAATATGATATTTCTTTGTACATATAGAGTTTTTTTTTTTTTAAATACAATAAAAATAAATATCGAAATAATGAAGCAATTTTAATCCATCAAAATATAGCTAGAAAAACCCTAAACCCAACTTTCATCTAATAAAAATTAAAAATACACTAACAATTTTTAAATAAGAGCATAACCCGACTACATTTCCAAATCTCACTAACCTAAAGGTAGATCTCACAAGTAGTATTTTCTTTTTAGTCACACCACTTTGTATATATGGTTAGTTTCAGGTATGAGAAATAGAACAAAATCAGTTATACTTGGTAGGGAAAAGAAGATGAATGACCATAAGAGTTGTAATATAGGAGAAAGAAGAAAGTAATGGGGTAGTGGAAGATATGGAGATAAAATGTAGAGATTTTAAATCATTTAGTAATTGCCCAATCAATACAGATTTTTTTAAATTTTTTTAATTTTTTGATAAACCAATCAATAGAAATTTAAAACCATTTAGTACTTACCCAATTAATTAAATGGTAATTAAATGTGTAGAGATTTAAAACCATTTAGTATCTGCCCATTCAATTAAATGGTAATCAAATGTCTAATTTCAATTGAAATCAGTTTTGAAAATTAAAAGTTGAGTGGTCAAAATAAACCGAGTGGACAAAATCAATTGGCAATTAAACTCAGTCTTTTTCTTTTTTTAAATGAGAATTATCATTAATACTGTACGAGTTGATTCCCCACTTGTTGTACGATAGATTTACTAATGAAATATATTGACTATGCAAAATATTTTACTTTAATTTCATCTTAAATATTCAAAGGGGGGCTATATTTTTAAAACATGTTTAGTTATTATTTACTGATCCAAAAACTATATTTTTCAGAAGCCTGAGCCCAATAACCCAGAACAAATCTAGTTTGACTTGAACCTGAAAACTGTTCGGCACATTAGTAATATTCTCCTAAAATTGATCTAAAGATGGGACCCATCAAATGAATGGTTTGCACTGTCAACACATGACAATACTCAGGTTCTTCGTTGATTTGGCCTGAAAAAGGTTTGGCCCATATTAGGCTGAGTTCGGGCTAGTTTGATTTTCCTGCTCCATGGCTCCATAGTTTTGTTCTTATTAGAGTCCAGAGAAATCTCTCAACAAAGGCTCGTGTCAAGTTCGGGCAAGAAAAAAAGAAAATTATATTCAAGTTTAGTATTCTTTTTGAAAATATCATTGATAAAAAAATAAAATAAAAGTAAATAAATAAATTATTTAGCAAAAAAGGCCCACAATAATTTATTTATAAAATTTAGACTGAAACACTAATGATATCTATCTTTGAAATTGGTATAGAAGAATTATAAAAGGAGAGAATGATGAAGATGATTGTTGAAAACTTTATCTGAAACCAGTGGGTTTCAGATATTTAAAACCCACTGAACTGGGTCTTAATTATCTGAAACAAAAACTTCAAATTCCACAACCAAAGAAAAAGAATACACAGGAATTACCGAAGTTGAGACAGGAAAAGGAAATATGTACCTAAAAGAGTGAACTTTCCGCTGCCCTTCAACCAATAGAGATTGTTGAATGCGCAGACAGAGAGAGAGAGATTCACATTTATCTACCGCCACAGGAGGACGAGGGTCATGCTTAGAATTTGCCAAGAGAGATGAAATCATAAGAGAGGGAGAGGGAGACAGAAAGAGGAATAGGTAACACTTGCACATTTGAGAGAGGAAGAGCGCGAGTAATAGTCGTCTTAAAGGGTTACAATGCGGCATTTAGAAAGGAACGTGCAAGAAGAGTGAAAAATTAATCTCGAACACGTACAGTCAAACATATGCTGCAGAAACAAATCAGTTACTACTTAGTAGTAATGATGTACGATGCAGATCAATTGGCTGGTATCAATCAATAGTCCTGATATTAGTACATGTCAAAATCAGAGAATGGTCAAAATCAAATTTAAAATTGGCAATTGAAAACAAAAATTAATCTCGAACACGTACAGTCAAACATATGCTGTAGAAACAAATCAGTTACTACTTAGGAGTAATGATGTACGATGCAGATCAATTGGCTGGTATCAATCAATAGTCCTGATATTAGTACATGTCAAAATCAATTTGGCTGATTTCTGAATTGGAATGAGCCGCTTTCATATATTATAATTGAATAATACTCGATTCACAAACGAAAGTCTACGGTGACTGCGGGCATTGACGACTGTAATCTCAGCATCTTCTGCATCTACCCATCTGTTTCTTCTGCATCTTCCCCCATCTCTTTCTTCCTACTGCCTATGTGAGTGAGAAAGATTGCTTCTTTCAAGAAAGTTGTTTTTATCAACCTCTGCAACTTGATAACTCTATAGACGGAAGGAAGGAGAGAGAGAGATGGGAAATTTCTGGATAGCGCAGTTTGACTCGTCTAGCAGCAGTCCCAGCTCGACCAGACCTTCAAGCCCAGGTAAAGATAAAAAACGAAGAAGAATGAACAAAAAAAATCAAATTTTTTGAAGGACCCAGATGAGCTTTTCTTCGTCTTCTTCTAAAATTCCAGTTGGTTTTTCATATGGGTTGTTTTCTAGCCTTTTCAGTTCCTAGTTTGAGTAATTCAAGATCTCTCTTTCTGTTTGTTCCGGAAAGAATTCGTCTTTTTTGTGTTTCTTCTTCTGGTTCCTTCTATTTCCGTGATATAGAAACAGAACCTGACATGGGTTGCTTTCTCGAAATCCCTTTCTCCTTTTGCTTACATGTGATTGCTTTCAAATACCATCTTTTCTCTGTGACTCTGTTTTTTCATGTGCTGCTCTGTTTTCTTCAGCCATTTTGATTCACAGACCTCTCCTGCATAATCTCAAATGGGCTTCCTTCAAATCCTCTGTTCCTCTTCTCTTCTCTTAAATTTGCAGGTTTTACAAAGAGCACCAGCAATGAAGGGATGCATTCGGGAACTGGGAGTGCATTTTCGAGCAGTTTGAATGAGGTTTCCCCAAACGGACAGATCCTTCCAATTACTCCCACTTTAAAGATTTTCAGTTTTGCAGAGTTGAAAAAGGCGACCAGGAATATCCGACCTGATAAGGTTCTTGGGGAGGGAGGTTTCGGGCAGGTTTTCAAGAATTGGATTGATGGGAAGACATTTGCACCAACCACTTTAAAGATTTTCAGTTTTGCAGAGTTGAAGAAGGCGACCAGGAATTTCCGACCTGATAAGGTTCTTGGGGATGGAAGTTCTGGGACAGTTTCCAAGGGTTGGATTGATGAGATGACATTTGCACCAACCAAGGCCGGAAGTGGGATGGCTATTGCTGTCAAGAAATTGAAACCAGACGACTTCCAGGGACATGAAGAGTGGCAGGTATTTTCCATTCAATCCAATATTTGAGGGAAAAAAGAAAAAAAGGAAAAACAAAGATACATGTATAGGGCTAGAGGTGAAAAATAGGGCGACCCGCTTGGGCCATTCCGGCCCATTGACTAGGGCCGACCCATGCTTCAAGTTACAAATGAGCATCAATGTTTTTGCATTTATTTTAGTAGTTTAATTTTATTTCAATTTAAATAACTCAAAGTCCATAATGTCCTTTTCCAATTTATATAAAAAAATTAGAAGAGGCATGTGGGCCGGCCCGTGGACGGCACGACCCAGTTTTCACCTCTATATAAGGCCTATTTGGTTTTTTTGAATTAGAATTCCTAAGAACTTTAAGAAATGCGTTCTTAAAAGTGGTTAAAATTAAAGAAATAGAGTTGAAGTTACATAAATGACCATGAAATTATATCTCATTTTATGGAAAATGATGGAAGGTGATTACTCACCCATCACCTTAGTAGATTAAATGGTCTCATTTATAACTCTACTTTATATCTTTCACCCCTCACTTCTTTACTAATCTTTAGTTCAACCCATTTTGTACTGTCAGCAAATTATCCTTTAATGAGATTTCTCTCATTTCATTTCCAGAAATAAAACTATGATGTAAGATGTCTCCCATAGTTACTATTTAGATTGTTTCTGCTAAGAACACCTTTCTTTCTCTCATTCTGTCCGCGTTTCTGCATAAATACAGTTTATTTTATTTTACTTATTTTTGTAATTTCATGATTTTAATTCGGCTGGTGTGTGCATTTATTTTACTTGACTATGTTCCTTTTTGCAGTCAGAGGTGAATATCTTAGGGAGCCTTTCTCATCCAAACATTGTGAGACTTTTGGGATACTGTGAGGAAGAGAAAGAACTACTACTTGTATACGAATTCATGCCAGGAGGGAGTTTGGAAAGCCTCCTTTTCAGAAGTAAGTAGTAAACAATATTAATATTGTAATTGTAATATACTGTAGTTGGTTGGATGAGCTGTGATGCTGGTGATGGTGAAAAATTGGCACCGTAGTTATTGTCAAAAGAAATTATGATTCAAGATTAAGATAACTAATACATTTAGTGATCATCATAAGTTGCAGAAATTGATATTGTGCCTAAACACCATCATAATAATTAGAAAAAATAAATCTTCTACCTGATGCCACAGTGCTAAAGCCAGTGGACAGCTGTGATCTTGTTTGAGTGACCGGATGGGCTTAGATCTCAACTTTCTTGATTTTGTATCCATCAAGAAAATCTTGTTTCAATTGGTGAAAACTTATCCCAATGTAAGTTTTATCATTCAATAGGAAATTAGAGAGTAGCTCTTGTCTTAATGGTTTAAATTGTATGTTGGAAACTCCTATATGTGTTTTTCTCATGTTTGAGAGAAACACTTTAATTTCTAACAGCTGTCACATTAATGTTATCATTTTCATTTTTGTTATTTTACTTCCTCATCAGATTACGGTTTAAATAGTCTTAAACCCTACCATATAGATTCACATACATTAGTTCTGAAAAATTATGGCTATAACCTACTTATGCATATCAATGCAAATAGTACCCATGCCATTTGAACAGTCAATTTTCTTATCATAGTGAACTCAACTTCTATTTTGGAGTGGATAAAACGGCCTCAATTCTCAAATCTTGTTGATAGTTCTGATCCAACAATGTATCTATACAATGCATATTTTACTTTCTTGCATTTGGAAGTTACAGTTATGTTACCTGCATATGATCTATTTATCATTGTGAAACACTATAAAATGCTGTGTCAACCTTGCACCGGTTCATTCCAGACAAGTCTGAGCTGCATTTTTTTTTAATGCTTTCTTTTTATTTATATATATATTTTATAGAATCGCCTCCATGATTCATGTTTCTAAAATGATGCACTTTATGTAGGACGTTCATTCTTTCCATCACTTTCATGGAGCAAACGGCTCAAGATAGCAATAGGTGCAGCTCGGGGAGTTGCATTCTTACACTGTTCAGAAAGGAAAATCATATATCGTAGCGTTAAACCATCTGATATATTGCTTGATTTGGTAAACTCTTCCATCCTGATTTCTTGGTATAGAGAAATGTGTTTTTTTTTTTTTTTTTTTGGGGTGGGGGGTGCAGTATTTTGTTGTATGGTTGATATCTTAGTTTGCTTTTTCCCCCTCTTTTTTAATCTTCTGCAGAACTATAATGCAAAAATTTCTGATTTTGGGTTAGCAAGGAATGATCCGCAGGCTGAAGATTCACATGTCTCCACATGTGTCATGGGCACCTATGGTTATGCAGCTCCTGAATATGTGGCTACAGGTACGATCAGTTCTTTGGTAGCAACCTTCATGGCTACAAGTTCTTGTGATTTCTGTGTTGATTTTTAATTGTTCATGCTGTAGTGGACTTTCTTTATTTTAAACTAATCTTAATATGCTTTCTAGTTTTATGCATGGGTGGATGTTGTTTGTGGTTTCTCTTCATCCAAAATTATTCTATATGCCTATAGGATGGGTTTGGAATGGAGTGGTTGGTTGGAACTTGCAGTTGTCGGATGATGAAGAGATTGAGAGATGAAAAGAGGGGCTTGGATTTGGGGAAAATAAAGAAGGGAAGGTTCGATGATGAATAGATGGATTTGGTGGAAAATGAAGAAGAAGAAAGGAGGGAAGAGATGGCGTTCGGTGATGGGGAGATTGGTTTTGGGGATTTTGTTTGTAGAGATGGCTCCATTGAGAGAGAAAGAGGGCAGAGATTAGAGAGCGGGAGGGAAAAGAGGAAAAAGCGCAGGAGTGAAATAATAGTGGAGGGTGGGTCTTTCCTGGCTTTTTTCAGACGAGATGAATGACATGTATGTACTGTAGTTTTGAAAAAAAAATGTCGCTAAAACCATATTAACTAGGATTATTTTTAAGGAATTCTGCGACGAGAATTTTTTGTCGCAAATTTTTTTAATAAAATATTAATTTACCGACGAAAATAACACGTCGCCAAATAAACAGTTTCATCGGAAAAACTTTACCTCTTGATGGCACCAACTCCATTTTTTGGCGCCAAACTTTTCGCAGCAATATTTAGCGACAATTGAAAATTATCGTTGCTAACTAATTTGCGTTTTCTTTTTAGGCGACGAGATGAATATTTCGTTGCAAAAAACAACATTTAGTGACAAAATTTCAAAACGTTGTAAAATATTTGCCGTGAAAAATGATTTTTGTTGTAGTGTATTTCGGAAGCAATGTTTTTAATACCAGCCAGCTGGTTTTGCTTTGTACATCAAACAACTGAATCAGCAGGACTGGGAATTTGGGGCCATTTTGGCAACGCACTGTTCGGATGTTCTGAAGTTTCCACGGGGAGGGAAGTAGAAAATGCGTTTGGTTGATATTTATTGTCGTTTCAAACTTTTTTTTTTATAGAATGATTCTTGGAATCACGGCCTGCTGGTGTAGAAATTTCAAAACAATCTTACTTCGTTTTTTTAAACAGCTCACTGGTAACACTTACGACGCATCATGTTATGCGTACCTCTCTGCACAAACACCAACCCCGCGCCCCCCCCCCCCCCCGCCACCACCGCCCACCCCCCCACCCCCAGCCACCCTCCACCCTTTCAAATGTCATTAAAATACCCTCCTACAGTAATAACAGTAAGGAAGCAAAGGAAGAAATGCCTCTGATGGTATAGTAATTCTTCAGAGTTAATGTTTTCAATTTCCCAACTTGATTTAGGAATTCTCTAAATTTGTCATTCCCTGTATGAACTGTCTGTGCGCGTTCATATATTGCAGGAGCAGTGAAACATCATGATATTTCCTTTTCAAAGTCACCTTAGCATTTGAACTAGGTTTTGTAACTGGTCTTTGTCTAGAAATGTAGCTAGAAAGAGATACTCACTTCAATCAAAACGGATGGCCATAGAGCCTTGTAGAGCTACTTGTGAACCAGCCCCCTGCTCTTCCTTCTTATTTTTGGAGGGCACTTGGTTAAAGCTCACTGTTATGAACTCCTGAGTCCTAATAAGGAAATCTTGACTACAATGAAATTGAGATCAATGAAAAAAGCAACAATCTCAACTATTTGACATCATATGTTAGAACAATATCTTTTATGGTGACTACCAAGTTCTTGCTTTAAGTCGGATTCAAACTAGTTGTGATGCAGGCCAGATAATTGGGCCCCCTCTTAAGTTTTATACCCAAAGGCCCAAGCCCAGAAGGGAGCAGTGAGTCCACATTTATAGCTGCTCTCTCAAAATAGCTGATCTTTTAAGCTATCCGAAGCTGTTTTTGGGCTTTACTAATGGAGTTGGGTGAAGTAAAGATTATTTTAAAGAAAGAATAAAATATAAGTGGGTTATGATGGTATTTTGTTTTTAGTTGTTTATTTTGAAATCTTTTTTACATTTTGTATTGATTGTGGAGGTGGTTTTTTTTTTTTTGTCTTTTAGTAAAGAAATGATGTTTACTTTTTGACTTTTTTTTTTTTTGAAAAATATGGTTGAAAATTTGAATTAAAGTGCGTTTAATGGGATTTTTTTTCTTTTTTTTTTTTTCTAAGAAATGGGGGCATTACCTTACTTGACTCTAATAGTAGAGTTTCCAAACAAGAGAAGAAGAAATCAGCACCGTCCTATACTACATCCTATGCTATATAGAGTGTTCCCTTAGTTTTGGTTAGCAGGATAGAATAGAACAGTGATTGTTTGCCTATATAAGGAGATGTAATCCTCTCCAATGGGGACATTGAATTTGAATATGAAGTAGAATTTGAGTTTTCTCTCTATTGTTCTTGTTTGTGTTGTGAAACCAAAGGCACTCCGTAAGGATCCCTATCCATAAGCCATTTGGCTTAGAGAATGGCTTGTTGGCTTTCTTCCCTTCCCCTGTGCTGTGTCAGTTTGGCAGTTGTTAAAATAAAAATTAAGAGCTTATAATGATCATTACTTCTTTCATTTTGGTTATAAAAATCTGCTTGAAAACTGTAGTAACTATGAGAGGGTCATATATTGCCTGCGACAGGGGAAAAATAATATAATTTCTTTCTTTCTTGAAAAACATCTCAAATGGATGAAATTTCTTTGATCTAAAAAATGACAAATGTGCCTCCATCAACATCAACCAGGCCGGCTGCACGTGAATAGCGATGTATATGGTTTTGGAGTTCTGTTGCTGGAGATGCTTTCAGGCCTACGGGCAATCGACAGAAATCGTCCACGTGTGCAACAGAATTTGGTACATTGGGCAAAACCATATCTATCTGATGAGTTGAAGGTATACCGGTTGATGGACCGACGGCTTGAAGGCCGGTACTCATCCGAAGGTGCAGTTCTGGCTGCTCGGCTCATTCTCGCGTGTCTCAATTCTGACCGAAGAGAGCGTCCATCCATGATGGAAGTGGTGGAAGCATTGGAGCAGATTCAGGCCATAAAGTATGATCTATAAAGCATATGCCCCTAGAATCAAAGACCGATCCTGTGCGTAATCGCTCTGATCACCATGCATGAATCTGTTCCTCACTTCATCCAAAGGCTGGTAATGTTGGAACTGAAAAAATGGAAGGATGTCTCTGGTGAAAGCAAACTTCAAAATTGAGGTAATCTATTCCAACATGCATGTACAGTTCTGATGACAGTGCTACGTGCGTGTCCAATTGTTTGTGCTTATTGGACAACTTGGGTATTATCATTATCATTGTTACTAGCAAAAAGTGCTCACAACATAAAGTATATCATACGAAATTTTTGGGGAAAAAACTCAAAACTGAAAGAATTAGTTGGTTGTTTGCAAACCTATGATTAGAAATCAACCAGAAATTAGTTGTATCTGTAAATGAAGA
This sequence comes from Camphora micrantha, assembly GCA_003546025.1. NCBI lineage: Eukaryota > Viridiplantae > Streptophyta > Magnoliopsida > Laurales > Lauraceae > Camphora > Camphora micrantha. The sequence continues at coordinate 1,992,641 of QPKB01000003.1, read as the reverse complement.
TTTCAGATATGGTTTCAAAAAACAGCAAACATGTAGACATTAGAAAGAAAAACATGAATCTTAAAAAATATGAAATTATAAAGTGAATACTTAGTATAAAGAAAGGAAAAGTAAGAAGGCATCCATCAGCTGACTTCAACAATATTCCAAACACCGTTCGAATATATAGTACTATAAGGGATATGCAAATGAACTCATAAATTGAAAAAGTAATGTATCAATCGCTCAACTCCCATACCTGGAATTTGCGAAAGCATTCATTGAAACTCACTGCACTTTGATGTGAAAATGATCAGATGAATATGCCCTGTCATTGCAAGACAATTATGTCACTGAAAGTTTAAAAAGAAAAAGAAAAGTTCGCCAAAACATTTAGTGATAGAATTATGCTTACACATAGTTCTGTCTTTAAAAGGCAATGCCACCATTGTTTTTAGCAGCAGAAAAACGCTTTGATCTATAGTCAGTACAGCCAATCACATCTTCATGTTGACAAAACCATATATCAAATTTGGGGTCAATCTCATGCCTCTAACCCCTTCATCCGTGGCCCACAATGGTTCGGATGTGTTATCAAGTAAACCCTACTAATGCACATGAATATTTCCCTAGATGGATATATCTATATATATATATATATATAGATATAGATCTGTCAAGTTAATAATACATGAAATTCAATTTAGTTCTGCATTTTGATCTAATCACTTATTATGAAGAATTCAGCACATAGTCCGAGGAAATATATTGAAAGATTCCAAGTTGTATAACATAATATTGGTGTAAGCTACAAAGAAATGCCTCTTTCTTAAGAATGGCAGATGTGGAAGATGCCTTGGGACTGCCCAGTGATTTGAGCAGCGTCGTAGTAGAAAAGAAATGCAAACACACAGTCGGAACCTGCCGGTAGAGATGATAGGTATAGACCTATTGTAAGTAAAGTACATTTTTAAAAGAGAGGAGACCAACATGCAGAAAAGAAACCTGTTTCCATTAATTGCATATGCAAAAGTAAAGTACATTTTTAAATTTGTGAGAAATTTGAAGAAGAAAATTGAAAAACTCATTCATGCCAAGCATGATTTAAATTTATCATCATTTCTCCATGTATGCTCTAATCAATTAAGATAATTCTAAGTTTAAGGGAAATAGACGAAGTTTTGGAGAGCTAAAACAGAGACTTTACAGAAGACCTGACCAGTAAAAACACAGAATCAAAGAAATGAATCATTGTGCTATAAAATAAATAAAAATTGAATAACTATTCAATACGTTCTAATTGTATGAGTTCAGAGCCTCTGCAACTTTACACCATTGGGGAAGGATTGAGCTAAAGGAAGTCAAAAGCCTCACAAAGCCAAACATGTTTTAATCAAGATACTCAATTGAAGGTCTTTGTCTTCGAGCTTATATGATAGAAAGTAATTATAACCAAAGCACCAAATGCAATGAAAGCAGGGAATAAAAAGAGAAACTATTTCATAAATCCAAAGAGGAAAAACATAGAACCTTAACCAAGAAAGTGAAAAGGCAAACCCCTAATGAAGCCAGCTATGCAGCCCAACTAAAAAAAGGAAGCTTGTCAGAGTAAAGATGCTTACCACATCAGACAGCATCCAATTTAGGAGTAAAATACACCAATCTTTTGAACATATAACTATAATAGTAACATCCTTAAAAAATAGTTATAATCTAAGAAAGGAAAAAATAGACAATTTGAATATACCGGAGTATCAAATGATAAGAAACCATCAAAATCAATGGAGTTTGGGTTTAATATACAATTATGCTTGAACAATCAAAAGTTCCGACCAAAATGCAAGGAATGCCCATTATAACTTTGGCATATACATATCATAAAAGATGCATATCGAGGAAAAAGATTTTAAAAAATCAAAAATCATCCCACATAAAATTAGTACCCATCCATGCTCAGATCAAAGAATTCCATAAGCCTAATGTTTCAGATCCAAGAATGCCATAAGTATAATGTCTCTCAGGCATTTTGTCAAGAAGGTTGAGGGCCTTTTACACTTCCGCTCCAAATGACCAACTTGCAATAGAATATTACTTAGAAAGCTCAATGCATTTTTTTAATAAAATAAGATATTATGGTTTTCTAAGAAAAATATGCCAATATTGCATAAACTTGTCAGGGTTATGTAAATTAAAAAAGGAGATGGATCTGTTATCAAAGGTTAAGATTTCTTTAAAAAAATATAAAATTTTTCTGGCTCCTTTTCTTCTCATTCATTTTCATAAGGTAATGGGCGTGAGGTGATAGCAGATTTTCAGATAGTAAGCTGCAGAATTGTTTATACAACATTCACATTCATTTCCATATACCGGAGTATCAAAGGATAAGAAACAGATATTCTATATATATATCATTATCGAAATTTAATGGGTGACCAAACTATTGTGCAATTCTAAGATTTTAACAAAATAGAAATAGAAAAAAAATCAAAAGCACTTAACCAAATTGGTTATATTATGTGTTGAATTTAGGTACTCAAGTGGCTGTGCATGGGAGGTTACTCAAGCTGCTCTGAGGAAGCAGGATGCTATAGCTTAATTTTAAATGCCCAAAAGATTCATTTTCATCATTTTTTTTGTTACTCTATTATTTAAGTTCAATTGGGATTTAGAAGTGACTTGAGTTTTGGACCTTTATTTGAATTTGGTTTTTGGATAATCAATTTTGAAAAATGGCATTTTCATTGTTGAATGAATTCTCATTTATTTGAACCTATTTCATGTTCTTAGGTTTATGTTTTATGCCTCTTGATGTTGTTTAAAGTAATGATGGCTTGAAGAAGACGTAGGTAATAATGAAGTCTCAAGAGGTTGATGATTTTACTGGTAAAATCAGGTTTCCAAATTGTAAAATCGCTATACCAAATGATGCACGTATTAAGCACAAGCAACCAACCATCCATTTTTTGCCTAGAAATAACATAACTCCTCTAATAAGAGATAGCAACAAAGCGCACCCAAACTAACAAAAAATAAATAAATAAAAAGTTACAATTCCAATAAGATGTGACTTAGATACTTAAAATTTCACAAATATATGGTCCAAATGAAAGCAAGTTCGATACAGTGAAAGGATTGGGATTAGCACAGGCAGTATGTATGTGTTTGGGCCTTTGGTATGTCACAAAAAATTGAAGATGACATTAAGTGTAATATACTGTTTAATGCCCTTTTCACCCTAATATTATTCTTGGTTGCGATCGCCTCCAATGATGATTTCGAGGAGAAAGCATGAACATGATGAAGGGTGCATCTAGATATTAGTAAAATGAGTTTTTTCATGCCCATAGTAGGGTGTAGGTATATGTTTTAAGATCTAATAAAAATGATTGAGTGGGTGTAGTTCTCATAATTTTTTGGTATATTATGCACTTAATAAAATATGGCATAAAGAATCTTTTTTAGGGTAATTGATACATAGGTGAATGCTATAAACTTCTTGTAGGATGATCAAGATTCAAGACAAAAAATGTGAGATCTATATGCCATTGTGATTCTTAAGTAAAATCAAGAACCAATGTTAAAGCAAGACATTTCACACATCCATTGTTTGCATTGTATTAATTGCGCTAATTTGTTAGTATCAAAAGAAAACATCACAATCAATGGAGTTTGGGTTTAATATACAATTATGCTCGAACAATCAAAAGTTTTGACCAAAATGCAAGGAATGCACATTGTTAAGACTTAAAGTCAGCTCAGTTGTTGCACCAACCCCACGTACAATCACATAATCTGTCTTAAAAAGAGATTCTGGAATAATGCTTCTGCATGCATGAACATCATTCAATTCGAGACTTAATTGAATCAAACTAAGTTGAATGAAATTCACAATTCACAACAAAATGAAATACAGTGTGACAATCCTGAGCTAAGGATACTACATATTATAAAAGATACATATCATTAAGTGCGAAAATCTTGAGTTATGCCAGATCCCAAACTAATGGAAGTAGAAATTTTATAATTTTGGCATATACATATCATAAAAGGTGCATATCAAGGAAAAAGATTTAAAAAAATCGAAAATCATCCCTCATAAAATTAGTACCCACCCATACTTAGATCCAAGAATTCCATAAGCATAGTGTTTCAGATCCAATAATGTCATAAGTATAATGTCTCTCGGGCATTTTGTCAAGAAGGCTAAGGGCCTTTTACACTTCCGCTCCAAATGACCGACTTGCAATAGAATACTACTTAGAAAGCTCAATGCATTTTTTTAATAAAATAAGATATTATGGTTTTCTTAGAAAAATATGTCAATACTTACATAAACTTGCCAGGGTTATGTAAATTAAAAAAGGAGATGAATCTGTTATCAAAAGTTAAGATTTCTTTGAAAAACATAAAATTTCTTTGGCTCCTTTTCTTCTCATTCATTTTCACAAGGTAATGGGCGTGAGGTGATAGCGGATTTTCAGATGGCAAGCTACAGAATTGGTTATATACAACATTCACATTCATTTCCATATCCAGTTTCAATTTACTCAGAAGCAATTACTAACAGGATGTGCATAGCTCAAAAAACATATAAAACTTTTAGTCTTGAAATTGGTAAACACGACTGCGGAGGCTAACTTGTGAATATCTTTATAGGCATTTTTCCAAACACCATGTGTGTATCTAGACCAAGGTACATGATAAGGGAGAAAAAAATGAAAATCGATACAAAATGGAAAGATGAAGAAAAATAACAGAAATGAAAAGTGGTTCATAGAAGAAAGATTCATTACCTTTGCAGCAAAAATCAAAATGTAGTCAAGCCTTTGCAAGCGGACTTTAAAGATGATTGCAGAAGAAGAAGACCTTGAAGTGAGAGAGATATAAAAGACGGGAGAGGAGGTTTGCGTTTTCGCAATCGAGCTCTCCATGATTCCCCGAAATCGCAGTGAGAAACTTCCGAGCGTTATAGCAAAAAGAATGAGGAGAGTAGTTAACTCAATCGATAAAACAACAACCTCTAAATCGATCGTTTTACATGAAGACCATTCGAAAGGCTTGGAGAAATCGTCCGTTACAGAAGACTTCATTTACAGAGGGCTTGAAGAGGAGAATTAAAAGAAATACTTACGGGAGGGCTATTAAGGTGATTAGGGGCCTAAAGAATTACAAATAGTTAAAGGAGGCATTACGTACAGTCATGAGGGTCCGTTTAAGGTGATTAGGGTCCACGGGAGTCAAGCGCTTTGTAATTGAGAAATCAATTGGTCAAAATTAATTGAATTCAATCGGCTAATTTTGCAATTGGATTCACTTCGCTTTATATATATATATATATATATATATATAATTGTTATTTTCTTTCCAGTAATTATGAATTGTGGTTGTGATGGTTTGTTGAACAATTGGATCATAGAATAAAATTACTGTTTTTAATGTCTAAGGGAAGCTAGCTTGGTTGTTTTCCACCTCCAATTGAGTTTAAATTCTATTTGCGATTGTAATTTATTTTAAATTCCAGACAGCTAACACATCCTTCTTTTAAGATTCAAGTGCAAATAACCTCGACAATCTTCATATCATCTAGAAGATGAAACACGTTCAATGTTTTTTGCGATTTACAATCGCTTCTTCTTTTCAAAGAAAGGGCGGACCCTTTGATATTGCAAGATCGCCCACACCAGGTGCCAAAGTGAAATGTCTGGCCAGAGAGCTTTAGGATTGTTCAAGAGGCAAAATGTGCTTTGCCATAGAATGAAATTACTCAACCGCGTCTCACCACCGCTCCTGATCAAGATGTCAGGATCTGGGTACCCTGCGAAGTACATGTGCCTCTCCAAGTCCGCTGATGACACTGAAAACTCTTCCAAATTGCTACCTCCAGAACATTCAACTGGTTCATCATCGTCCCCCATCTGTTTCCCTTCTGCTGTTTGCTGAATTCTAGCCTGTTTCTCTTTATATAATCCCTGAATAGCATGAACTATATCATCAGTGGAAGTATATGCAACACAGACAAGAAGTACTGTCCCATTATTCTGGGCTGTTGCCGCCATCACCTTCTCTGCCGCTTTCCTAATGGGTTCTGGGAAGAGCTTCAGATTTCCTAAGAAATCAATCTTAACACCATACTGCTTCACCATGTTCTCTTCACTGAGCACTACTTCAAGTTTTTCCAGAATAAGATCCATGAGATACTGAAGTTCATCAGGTTTTCGCTTGAAGTTATCTATGCTGAAAGCATATATTGTTACATACTTCACTCCAAGCTCATAACAGTATTTGAGAATGGACAAGAGAGCCAGAAACCCATATCTGTGACCCATTCCTGCTTCCAGATGATGAATGCGCGCATATCTTCGGTTTCCATCCAAAATAAATGCAATATGATGAGGGATGGGACCAAAAGAGAGAACTTGAAATAGACACCTTCTCAAGAAAGTGGGAATGCTCCCCAAGAATTCAGATATATAGCCACTGCTACCTTTCTCCATTTTACAACAGCCCCTGAACAAAAAGCCAAATTAATAGCCCTGAAATGGACCTTTTTGAAAAAAGATTGAAGCCCTGATACTCACAATGCATCCTAGCCCATGGGCAACAGCCACAATTTGGATACCAAAACACAATATCTGAACTGTGTTAGTTTAATTTTATCAAGAAAAAGCAGTCTCAAGTTTGTAGCTACTGAACTTGAAGCAAAAACCATTGCAATGAAGAGCTGAATTTCTAATTGGAAATAAAATTATGACGACTTCTCATGTGCTATTTAGGATTCTTGGTCATAGCTTATTTATAGGGCTGTTCATCGTCTTTATAGGGCTAAGAAACCCTTACAGAGGTTTAATTTCATATCTATATTCAGAGTTTTTGAGAGATTTGTGAAAAACATCCGAAATGGCCCACTCTATAGATCTAATTTTCTACACTTTCGTCGGCTCCAATTCATGACCCAAACCATTCAATATTCTCGTACCGGTCATAAGCATAGTACGTTTAGTTTCATATCTTAAATCTTTATAGATTTTGAGACATCAATGAAAAACAACCAAAAAAAAAAAAAAAATCCTAACATAATTTAAAACCATTAGATGTAGTCATTGACTCGTGAAAATGGTGATTTTGACAAAGATGGTAATGTGCTCACAATATATCATGTGCATATATGATAATTGCACTTGTAAAACTTATTTTCATATCTCATGCATAAAAGGCAAACAACCATTTAACCCGAGACATCGTATCCATAAAATAAGGCTCTCAAAATGGTAATGATGGTGGTGATGATGTTGAATTCCTACCCATCCGGGGTACACCCCAAAGATTTTTTTTTTTTTTCACATTATCCGCTCGAAGGTCTATATCCTGGTTCCGGCCCTATACCCATCCCTTAATAGGCTGAAATCATCTCTATTTTGGAATATCAATAAATTATATTCTTATTTTTCTTACAATAAGAAAGCATCACACCAAACAACAAAAAAGAGGGTTCCATGAAAAATCAGAACAATTTCCTCTCCACGAGAGACTTGTCTCATTACACAAATTACCTTATTAAGACATTTCATTGAATGTTTTTGTGGGCTATTGTTTCATATAACAATAGTAAAAGAGAAAAAAATAAAAATAAAAGAAAGAAAGAGACCCCAAAATGCTCAAGAAGAGATAGAACCCCTTACCTTGAAGCTGCACCCCAACTTTGGGAGAAGTTTGGAAGATGGTGCGAGGACTTGGGAGTGTAGAGAAGCGCAGATTAAATATTGTTTTAAGGACAAGTTGTGCGGATTTCGTGGGGGTGGCATTCTTTTTGTGGAACCTGAGGAAGTCATCTTGTTAGAACAGTTATTGGAGAAAGACCATCGGCATGAACTGTGCACCATCAAGGACTGTTTGTGTTCAAAGGGATACCTAACCATTGGATCATCATTTATAGGTATTCAACTTTTGAAAATTCCTGAGCTGAAGGAGTGCAACCTAGAAGGCCCACCTATTGAAAATCCAAATTGCTCGAGGTGAACAGCCTTATAATCATGTAAGGGATGCTCGTAAATTTTACTCCAATAGGAGATGTCCCCTCCATATGATCGGCCAAATAATGAATAATGTGATTAATGCAATTTTATGCATGATTGAATCATATCTATTAATCACATTACTAATTATATGTTCAATCCGACGGTGAGACCAAGTCCAATTGAAATAAAATTTCTGGATGAATAGGTGGGGTTGATAGTGGATTTCACTTCTCCTACTAATGAAAAGTGTGCCACTTTAATCGGGCAGTTGAGATTGAGATTAAGCAACAGGCCTACTGCATCTAAGTGGAGCATGTGAGGCAGGTGTGCCCCTACTCAACGGACTTGGTAGCTGATTACATTGGATCCCACCATGTTTATTCTTGCCCTAAAAATCAGGTCAGTTATATGATCTGGTGGGGTCCAGACTATTCACCCACAACAACAAAACAATGGATCCAACACAACAAAAATGCTCACTAAGGTCCTTTAGGGCACGTTTGTGTACGTGTCAAAAAAAATTAATTTCTCAGATAATTTTCTTTTTTACAAAACAAAAAATTGACTACCCTCCATAAGAATTTATTTTCTAAAAAATTATAGAAAATTTAGCTTATTTTGGTGTTTTTCCATACGAGCCTGTTTGGCAATTTACTAAATTAGTAAAAGTAATGTAAAGCCTTCATTTTTTCAAAGAAGGGGTTACATTAAAAGTACACGTCTTAAAAATTTCCTCTTCATTAAAAAATAGAAAAAAAAAAAAAAAACTTCCTTTCTACACTAGATGACAAAAAAAAAAAAAAAAAAAACCACTTACTTATTACACAGAAAGTAAAAAAGATTTACTATCAATCCACTAAAAATAAAATACCATCATAATTTCTTATATTTTATTTTCTCGTTGATTTGATAGTTCATATTATCTTTACTTTAATAGTAAATTGCCAAATAGGCCTAAGAAAAGATAACCGCTCAAATATAGATTTTATTGTATTGCGAGATTTTAATTCCTGCAATTCTCACTTTTTTCGCGGAAAACTTTTTAAAGGCCTTTGATGCCACACATGTATGCTAATTTAACAAGTGCGTGACGGGTGATAAGTGGGACCCAGTCGAGTCCACCTGGCACATTCCAGTTGTCACTTCGTACCATCAGTCTGCATGAAAAGAAAAAACAGATTTCACAGCTTTCGCTTCCCGCTACAAAAAACACCAAACAAAACGAAAAAACGCCATTTCATTTCATTTCACACCTCTCTCTCTCTCTCGATCTCGATCGATCTCGACATGGAATTTCGTTCTAGAAGCTTCTGCAGCTGCAGATTTCTCATGTTCTCTTCACTGCAGGCAAGAAACCGATTCCAATTCCAGCTTTTTTTCTGCATCTCATCTTCCTGGATCTCAAGATCCTTACTATTATCAGATCTTGATCGATCGATTCTTGTTTGTTCCTTTCGGTTTTCGTTTGTTATAAGATCTTATGGAGAATGCGTGAGATTCGAATTCGGATTTCGAATTCCGTCTCTTGTTATGTTTTGTTTCTGTTTGTTCTTCGTTTTCGATTGTTCAGGAATTTAATCTGAATTTACGCCTGAATGCTGATGTCGAACAGTCGATTTGGATTTCTTGAGGGTGTAATTAGGCAAAATCTCATACGGAGAATGCGTGAGATGCGAATTTTATATCTTGTTGTGTTTCGTTTCTTATTTTTCTTCGATTTTGATAGTCTAGGAACTCGATCTGAATTTACACTGGAATCTGATCTTGAACACTCTGATTTGGAGTTCGTGATGGTGTAATTTGGAAAAATGTCATACGGAGAATGCATGAGATGCGACTTATATATATCTTGTTGTGTTTCGTTTCTTGTTTGTTCTTCGATTTTGATAGTTTAGGAACTCGATCTGAATTTAGGCGCGAATCTGATCTCGAACACTCTGATTTGGAGTTCGTGATAGTGTAATTAGGCAAAATATCAGTTGCCGTGTGTCGGAAACGCCATCTTGGAAATTTGGTTTGATAAATTGGATGATATTTTACGTGAAGTTCAAGATGTCTTTGATTTCTTGATTTCCGCATTGATGTGGTTGGAAAAGTTGCAAAGGTGCTAGTTCTTGTAAACGCAATGTAGTGGATTCGAGTGTTTTTCTAATAAAAAGGTTGAAAATGGGTAATTAGTGTATGATATATAGAAAGAGGAATGGAAATAATGTTCTGGCTAGGATGATCATAGCATGTAGCAAATGCGAAATGGATCTCTATGCTATGATGTTATTACATGTGATTTCTTAACACTCAGCCCAAGCAATCACCTGTGATTTCATTCCCTTTCTTATAACAAAGGCTGCACCATAAAAATTATGACATAAACAAATATTGTTCTTTATTTGAGAGACGAAAGGCACCCATGTTTGATCTTTCAATTTGATCTGGAAAATGCTTGGCATTCTTTAACATGAAAAAAAAAAGAAAAAAAAAAAAAAAAAAAATATAGTGTTGGACTTCAGTTTTACACATTGTAAATCATCCAAGTGTTATTTGTGAAGGTAAAACTGTTTTGTGTTTTAAGTACCAAATTTAATCATCTCCACTGACATCCATGTTTCAATTTCCCTAGTTGAAGCTACCCCACTTATTTTGGAAATGTAGAATAAATGTACATATCTTCTTAGGTTTCTCTGTAGTACCACTTTCAGCCAAAGTCAGTTACTGTGAAATTACTTTTTATCTCTTCTCTGCAATGATGACAAACTATAACTAGAGAATCCATGGTTTCAGTTGAAAAAATTAAAGATTAAAAATTCTGGAACTTCATCTATGTAAAGGAAAAATATGTGAAAATGGGGGGTGGGGGTGGGCAGGGCTGATTGATTGCTGGGGCTGGGTGACCAGCCTTATGTATAAATCAATTCGAAATTCTTAGTTTTTACAAAAAAAACCCCTGCTAATTCTAGAAGTTACAATAAAGTCCCTGCAAACAGCCCTATTAGGCTATTACTCTTCGACATTGGAATAACTGGGGTCGCTTTTTTGAAGTTTTTATATTGTAAATTCTGTAGCAAGAGTTTTGGGTTCTTCCTTTTTTTTTTATAGTTCTGTTATATTCAAATTCCTTCTTGTTTCACAATAAATTATAAGAAGATCTCCTTATACGAGTTTTGTGCAAGTTCTTCATTTCTTTCTGGATTCTGATATGGATTTGCATCATTTCATAATAATGTTTCTGATGATTCAATATGAGTCAAAGAGGGTATTATATGATTGATTGCCTCATTATTTTCATCTACAAGTCAGCTGCAATTTTTCAATATGCTCTCTCTCTCTCTCTCTCTCTCTCACACACTCTCTCACACACACACACACACAAATGCTATGTCCTCTGCTGTTTAAAAAACTAATCATGCCTCATTTTTCAGAAGTAATCACTTTTCATATACATCTACGTTTCTGCAGGTCATGATCCTTATGTTGCTACTGCATGCAGAAATTTCAGATGCAGCTTCCTTTCTAGTGTCCAATAATCCGATAGTGTAAGAATATTGTTCTCTCTAGAAGAGTTGCTAACTTGACTATTTGAAGAAGCCATATATAGCCCATACTTCTGAATTAATCTCATATTTGGATTTCTGACTGAGCTGGCATTGTCAAGTTGATTTTGTGTGTTCTGATAAAACATTTAAATTTATTCTCCTAGGCATCTGTAATTTTAGGGACTAGAGCTTCCTTAGTCATGCTTTAGATGACATTGTGTGATAGCTCTTTTTTTTTTTTTCCTTGGGCTGCTTTTATTGAATAGAAATTGCTCAGCATGCATAAACAAATGAATGCAAGTCATTATATATGATTATCTAACTCTGCCTATTAATTCGACACTAGTAACATTCAATGCCTAGTTTATCATGCTTAAATTTTTATTTTTCCAGTCAAAGCGATTCCCAAGGACATCGAGGCCTTTCTGATTGTGTGGAATGCGGTGATAGAAAGGTTTCATAATTCCCTTGACTTCTTTTTTTTTTTTTTTTTTTTCTAATTATTACTTCATGCAACTGCTTTTGGTTTCATAATGACTTGCTCTTGAATGTGGTGTCATGCCTTTTCAAGGCGTTCTATCCTTTTTTTCCAACAAAACTAAGTAAAATTCTGGGCATCTCATGATACTGATTGAACATGAACTAAAGAAAAATTTAATCTGAAAGTGATTGCTGTATGATCTTTGCGCTCTGTAATCTGGCCGGATGAATTGTAGATAAGGAGTTTCTCCGAAAGCTATACCAAACTCTTCCAAGGTGGAGGAACTCCTTGCAGCATATGAGCTGGTGCCACCACTTCAGCACATTTAGTTATTGGGCCCAACATTGAGGCAAAGCTCAGCCTGCAGGCCTAAACTCAGATCTGAGCCCTGCCCAATTTGCAAAATAGTAAGCCTTAAGTCAGGTATGGTTCAGGCCAGGCAAGGCCATCTAGGCAGACATTTACACAGGCTAGAAAACAGGCCTAGGCGACAGCAAGGATTCAGCAGAAACCGGGTTAAGTTTTGGTGGCCTCTGTCCATGTGCCAACCTAGGCCTGAGATTTACTATCCATATTCTCATGCTGAGCTTCACACAAATTTTTCACTCAAGAATATTTTACATGACAAATCACAATCACTTATCCTTGTCCAGGACACTGACATTATTGTGACATACACGGATGCTCTTGGCGACTTTCAGACAAGTACTATCAAAGCAAAGGACTTATCTGATTCCTGGGTCTGGGAGGATCCAGATGTTGAGAACCATAAACAGATAAAGAAAAATGAGGTATACTAATCTTATTTCAGCATTAATTGAGAGAATTCATGCACCAGGGTTTGCAATGATTCCAAGTTTGTGTCATCATGTGGAGTCCATATCAGAGGACAGCCATGTTGATAACCATTTTATGTCTGAGCTCCCAGATTCTTAATTATATCTACTGACCGATACCTTTTCATCTCCAACTGACTGCCAGGAGCAAATCATGAATGGATTAGAAAGTCGCGATGAGAGTTCCACTGATGAGCATGGAGTTGTGGAGGAGCTTGCTCAGGACCAACAGAACAGACAAATCAGCCCAGTGAAGCTTATGCGGCAGGTGAAATGTCTAATTCTTCTAATCCTTCAATTCTTTTGTTTATTTATTTGGGTATATAGGTTGGTAAATGTGAGGTTTTCATGTTCTTCAGAAAATGAGAAAGACGAGGAGAGAAAAGCAGACTTCAGAGCTAATCCAAGGGAACACAAAGGCTGGAAAAATGCAAACTGCAGCCATTGAACACTCAAAGCAATTTAATAGCAGTGTCAGAGGAAAATACAGCATATGGAGGAGAGAATACAACAATCTGAACTCTGATTCCACTTTGAGACTTATGCGAGATCAGATCATAATGGCAAAAGTATATGGGAGCATCGCTCTTTCCAAGGAGGAGGATGAGCACCACAATTCTCTGATGAAAGAAGTAAAACGAAATCAGAGAGTCCTTGGGGAAGCAAATTCAGATGCTGAATTGAGGCCGGGGTATTTTCTTCAGCTTTCTTTTACTTGTCATTTCAACATGAGGAACTATGAGGTCCTGATGCATCGACTTGAATTATAAGGTCCTGATGCATCCTGATGTTCTACTACTCAATACAAGGTGGCACCATCTATAGTGATCCCAATAGATGATCTGATGCCCCAAAATGCCTTCTGTTCATAAATTGCAGCTACTTCAAACTTTTGCATTGCAGCAACCACCCATAGAAAAGGAAAAAGACTTATTGATATGGATGTCCCATTTCGAATTTTGAACATCCCATCCACGGTGACACCCATTAGATCACTGGTCTGGATAGCACCACCATGGGAGGAACTACTTGTGCACATTGGCAATATCAGGATACCATACATGTCTGGTGCTTCAGAAATTTTTAGTTCTCTTTTAACACATTTAATTTCAAGTTAAACTCTGATGGAATCCTTTCCTTCAGTGCCCTTGAACAAGCCAAAGCAACGGGTCATATTTTATCAGTGGCGAAGGACAAGTTATTTGACTGTACTGTATTGGCAAGGAAACTGCGAGCCATGCTTGTGATGGCCGAAGAGAGTGTAAAAAACCTGAAGAAGCAAAGCACATTCTTGATTCAACTTGCAGCAAAATCTCTCCCAAAACAGTTCCGCTGCCTCTCTCTACTGCTTGCAAGAGATTACTTCATGCAGGATTATGGAAGTAAAGAAGCAGTTCATGCAGATATGCTTGAAGATCCTGCTCTCTACCACTATGCTATATTCTCTGATAATGTACTTGCCACATCCGTGGTCATCAATTCGACTGTATTCCATGCAAAGGAACCTGGGAAGCACGTGTTCCATTTAGTGACAGACCGGTTGAATTTTGTGGCTATGAAGATGTGGTTCCTTGTCAATGCTCCGGCAGGTGCTACAATTCAAGTTGAGAACATTGATGATTTCAAGTGGCTCAATTCTTCGTATTGTTCGGTTCTTCGGCAACTTGAAACCGCACATCTCCAAGAATACTACTTCAAGGGAAGTCATCCATCAACACTTTCTGCTGGGGATGATAATCTCAAATACAGGAATCCAAAATATGTGTCCATGCTGAACCACTTGAGATTCTACCTCCCTGAAGTGTACCCAAAGCTGGACAAAATCCTGTTTTTGGATGATGACATTGTAGTTCAGGAGGATCTGACACCTCTTTGGTCCATTGATATGCAAGGAATGGTGAATGGGGCAGTAGAGACCTGTAAAGAGAGCTTCCATCGCTTCAATACATATCTCAACTTCTCTCATCCCAAGATCTCTCAGAATTTTGACCCCAACGCATGTGGGTGGGCATTTGGAATGAATATGTTTGATTTGAAGGAGTGGAAAAAGCGGAATATAACCGGCATATATCACCACTGGCAGGATATGGTGAGCAATTAGTATTATTTTAACTTAATAAATTCAACCACAGGGGCTGTTTGTCTGAGACTTTCCGAAAGAAAGGGAGGGGTTGGACAATATTGGCAAGAGAGGCATGCTTGGTTGGAGAATATACCATATCTAAACAGTGGGAGGCCATGATTTTGCATAATACTAGTTCCTAGTCATCCTCCCTTACGAAAATGAATCCTCTTTTTTTTTTTTTTTTTTTTCTATCTAGGAAAGTTTTTTGGTTCCAGTCTCCTTTTCATCCTTGTCCAACCCCTCTGCTTCCTTTGGAAAGCGCCAATAAAACACAAGCATCCCCTAATGGAAACAATGTGATGAGAAATTTCTAGGGTTTGTGATACTGTTTAATTTCATGCATCACCATTTCACCCAGCTGCACCTAGTGATGAGAGATGAGAGGACAACACATCCATGCTGCTCATTGGGTGGGTCACTGTGAATATAAAAATTCAAAAATGAGGTCAGTAGGACAATCTTAACTGCTGGATTTGAGCATTAAAATCAGATAAATTTTGTAAAACAATTTCCTTTTATAATCACCCATATAATTTTCTCAAATCCAGTGTGTGACTACCTGACTGATGTTGTTTTTGTACCTTGTCGAATAGAGGTCCATGTGGCTACTTGATTAGTAGCTTAGAATTTAAAACTTCATAAACTTTTTTTGTGGGAATATAGGGCTGCAGCTATGGATAGCACGCACGCCCGCTCCCATAGCTTCACCCGGGGATCGATCCCTGGGTGGGCAGGGTACCTACAAAACTCTGGGAATAATAATAATAGTAAGCCTTTTTAGGTACAAGCAGAGTCCATACACATTTGTCCGCTGTTCTGTTCTATTCTTTTCTATGGCTAGTCTGTGTTGGCCCCAAGGTTTTCAGACCCTCCTAGCTCGCAAAAAAATTAAGGGGGTCATCTTTTAAACTGTGAAAACTGACTTCAGTTCTTTAGGCACTGAAGCTGAATGAAAATAAAATGAGGTGGAACGGCAGGATCTGAAGAGATTCTCATCCAGCAAATTGCGTTTACTAATATCTTTTGGTGGTGAAAATTTCAAATGCAGAACGAGGACAGAACTCTATGGAAGCTGGGGTCACTGCCACCAGGATTGATCACATTCTACAACCTGACATATCCACTGGATCGGAGCTGGCATGCGCTGGGCCTGGGGTATGATCCGGCTCTCAACGAAACAGAGATCGAAGAAGCTGCAGTCATTCACTACAATGGGAATTACAAGCCATGGCTGGACCTTGCCATCCCCAAATACAAGCCATACTGGTCCAAGTTTCTTATGCCGGATAATCTCTATCTACAGTACTGCAGAATCAGTTAATGATAATGACTGGACCTCACACACCTACCCATGATTAGTGATTACCAAATTCTTTCCATTCCACAATTTTCCCTGTTTTCTTAATTCAAATTGCCCATTTGTATAACAAACCCCATAGCAGCACGAGTATATAGCACTTTTGGGCTGATACAGCGAAAGCAATTCATTTGTGACATGATTCATTAGTACATAACAAGAAAAATTTTCTCAGAGATCCTTTCTTCTTAGTGTAGATTTCTCTGGGAGCCAGTTTGTTTTGCATAGTTTTTGTTTTATTATTTTTATTCTTCTTGCTTGCATCTTCTACTGAATCTTTGGTATGAATTGTCAGAAAGGCAGGTGGGCCATTCAAACTCACCAAATTAAAATAGAGTCTACTTGTAGGCATTGCTAGGAAAAGGAAGATGAAGTGACATCTTCTTCTACTGAATTGTTTCGCTACCTGGGTATTTCATTAGATTCCAGGCCCTTTTTTGTTGATGTCCCAAATGTGCTTCCGGACAGCAGCACCCTTCCTTTCCGCCCCAAAATCCTGTAACTGGAACCTGATGATCCGAGAATCAACATCTAAGATGCAGTGGGAACAAGTCCTCTCTCACTTTCATGAAATGAACAAGGCAAGAGTTCTCATAGATGACCCCTTACTGTTCCCTCCCATCTTCAAAGCGTGTGCGAAACTTGGGTCCTTCAGACAAGGCATCTCTCTCCATGCATCTACTATAAAGAAGGGCTTTGATTCCTATCCTTCCATTGCTAATTCCACCATGGATTTCTACTTCAAATGCGGCGCGGCCGACTCTGCATTGTCTGTATTTTATTGCATGGGGAGGGCCAAGGACTCTGTTTCATGGAATGTGGCAATTCATGGATTGCTTGATCAAGGTGCTTCTGAGGAAGGCCTGCTCATGTTCATCCAAGCAAGGCTTGCAGGTTTTGAATCCAATGTCTCTAACTTGGTCCTTGTACTCCAGGCTTGTCGTAGCCTTGGAGCTAGACGAGAAGGAGTCAAAATTCATGGCTTCATCATCCGAAGCGGGTTCTCTGACGTTGTTTCAGTCCAGAATTCTTTGCTTAGTTTGTATGTGAAATCGCAGGATATGGAGTCTGCACATCAACTGTTTGATGAAATGCCTCAGAGAGATTTGATCTCTTGGAGCGTGATGATCAGTGGGTATGCACGATGCGGCAAAGGTCAGATTGCATTGCAGCTGTTTCAAGAGATGCGTTTAGGGGAATGTGTCGACCTGGATGGGCTTACTGTGGTTAGTGTAATTCAAGCTTGCACCAGTTTTGCGGACATTGATCAAGGGAGATTAATCCACAGCTTTGTCATTCGTAGAGGTTTTGAATTCGATTTACATGTGGGAAATGCTCTGGTTGACTTGTATTGCAAGTGTATGGATGTAGAAGCTGCTCACAAAGTATTCAACAACATGCTTGAAAGGAATATTGTTTCCTGGAATTCAATGTTGTCAGGATTGATCTACAATGGCAAGTATTCAGAAGCGCTAGAGCTCTTCTACTTAATGGAGAAGGCAGGAATTGAAGTAGATGAGATTACTGTAGTGAATCTTCTTCAATCTTACAAGAACCTTGGACACACCCTTGAGTGCAAATGCATCCACTCGGTCATAATTCGAAGGGGGTTTGATATAAATGAATTGGTATTGAATTCGTTATTGGATGCATATGCAAAGTGCAACCTGGTAGAACTCGCTTGGAAGTTGTTCGATAGCACGAAGGAAAGGGATCTGTTCTCTTGGAGCGCAATGATTGGGGGGTTTGCCCATTGTGGTAGGCCTGATGAAGCCATGGCCCTTTACCAAGAGATGAAGATGGCACAGCAGAAGCCCAATTCAGTCACCATGTTGAGTCTTTTAGAAGCCTGCTCAATTTCAGCAGATCTAGAAAGATTAAAGTGGGCACACTGTATGGCCATTAGAAATGGGATGATGAGTGAAGTGGCTGTTGGCACTGCCATTCTAGAGACATATGCAAAGTGTGGGGAGGTAGACGAGTCGAGAAGAGTGTTCAATGAGATGCCTGAGAGAAACATAGTGTCATGGAGCGCTATGATAGCAGCATATGGTATGAACGGGTGTGCACGCGATGCTCTTGCCATGCTCCGAGATATGCAACTGCATGATCTGAAGCCAAACAAGATAACAATCCTCTCAGTGCTGTCAGCATGTAGCCATGGAGGGCTGGTGGCAGAGGGGCTCTCCTGTTTCAAAGAAATGATCCATGATTATGGGTTGAAGCCTAGTTCGGAGCACTACTCATGCTTGGTGGACATGTTGGGACGGGCGGGAGATCTTGATGGCGCTATAGATGTGATCAGGAAAATGCCCGGAGGTTTTGAGGCCAGTTCTAGCATTGGGGTGCACTGTTGAGTGCATGTAGGAAGCACGGGAATAGCGAGCTTGGAAGAGGGCCGCATCACATGTTGTTGAGTTGGAGCCATTGAGCTCAGCAGGTTATCTCATTGCTTCGGGCATGTATGCTGCAGGAGGGTTGTGGGATGACGCAGCTAGGATGAGGTGGTTGGTGAAGGAGAAGCAGGTGAGGGTGGTAGCAGGTTACAGTTTGGTGCATGTAAACAGCAGGGCATACAAGTTTGTTTCTGGAGACACATCTCACCAACAGTCTACAGAGATTTATGGAATGGTTGAACATATGCATAATTGTATGAGGGAGCAGAAAAATGACACCCTGTTGTACATCATCTAAAGTGCTGCCTTCACTTATGAGAGAGAGGAAGAGAGAGAGGATTCTCTCTAGCAATAATTCAGTTATTCAATCCAACAAAAATATGGTAAGAAGTGCAGGGTGAAAAAAAAAAAATTAATCACATATGGTGAAAATTTTTCATCACAACTGGAATATGTGCAACTAGCACAACTTACAATACATTTAGTTTCCGAAAAGAAAAAGAGAAACTTACAATACACCTAATATTTTTTAGGGAGGGCCTGACCTTACCATAACTTGCCACCTGATTTAACTTGTGGGCCTAACCTTTGTTGAGCCAGCCCCTAACACATGCGCCCCCGGCACTTGCCCAAATTTAAGGCTGACTTGGATTTATCAACATTGTAGTGCATCGATCTTACCAAGATAGGGCGCATATCAAGGAACCACTCATGGACAAACCATTAGCTAAACTTAAGTATTGCTCAAGATCCTTGGCATCAGCAGGGTGACAAACAATAAATATGAATTCATATTCTCTAAACCTCATAAACTTACTGATTTACCGTCAGACCACCTTCAATCATGAATTGTAATTCATCATTACACATCAGCACGAAGTTTCATGAGGAAAGAAAACACCTACCACCTCCTTGAACAATCCACAAAAAGCAGAAGACTCCCAAGTTCCAACCTATCTGCTCCCCAAATCTACTACCATATATTGGACAAAATATCCATCATCAGATTCTGTTTTCATCCATGCATCAGAGAGACCATTGACAGTTCTGCACCCGTCATAGACACATGCCGTTGTCCTTAGTCCTTAAATCTTAATAAATAAATAGATAAACTATAATCATATTCAAAGCCTTGTTCCCAACATATATATTTGAACAAGTTCAGTCATGCTGAGAAGCAGCTTCACTTGCAGTTGGGCTCGAGGTGCAGTAATTATCATACAAGAAGCTATTCTAGAATCAAACTTCTGATCTATGTTGTCTAATGACAAGAATTTACTACAACATTAGTAGTAATAAATGCACCCTTTCTTCCATTTCCATAGCCAGCTCAATTAAGAGTAATACAAACTATGTGTGTGTATATATATATATATATATATTTTAAAAGAATTTATTGATACACTGCTATAAAGAACGATTTAAACCTGGTAAGAAACCTACCATGAGGTTAATAAGTCCTGCTTTCTGCTCAATTCATGGGACTTTTAAGCAATTCGCAGGTCCAAGTGTCTGAAATTCCAGCTCTCTTAAGTCTTAAACACACTTGCCCTTCTTCCTCATCCGATCCATCTCACCATTGAAAAAGTAACCAAACACTGGAAAAACAAGTGATCCTTTTTTGCAGCCAGCCAACTTATTGTATTTTATAATATGTTACTGTGCTTGAATCCCTCACTTCACCCATGCAACCCCCATCCTTGACAATCATTTTTTATGCCATAGGCATATTTACAGCCATGGCATTGCAAAAGACTCTGCTATGTACATTCCTTCATCATCTGCCAAGCTCAAGTTTTCATCTCTCTTTACACATCCCTTTCAGAACCCACAAGCCTGGCTTACATGATGCAGTAATTCTGTTACAACCAACCAGGATTCTGGGAAGCTACATTTTGGTTTTGGAAGCCATATGGTGTTAATGAGATCAAAGTCTTCCCCACAGTCAAGAGAGTGCAGTATTACCCAAAGAATTTCTGGTATCTGGTTGGGAAACAAAGTCGACAGTGAGTTTGATCAAGTGCATGCGAGAGGATTTGTACAAGTCTTTACACTCCTGAAGATCAGCATCACATTTTAACATCACCCACTCAGAGTCATCATCCAAATACTTGAGATCTATCGCATTTGCATCATCTATATTAAACCGGCTTGCAATCTCCAGCATTAAATCTTGGAAGCCCCAAGAAGGCTGCAATCTGAATCTGACCTTCTCTTCCCCATACGCAACTTTCACTCTAACTGAATTGCAGTCTTGAGGTAAACTGATACTCTCGCGCAAAGAAGATGAGCTTCCGAATGAAGGACGCTCGCAGAGGGATTTGTGACTATGGGACCTAGATGGAGGTCTTGTCTCTTCCCTCTTGCTCAAGGCATGCAGCTCTGCTTCACTACAAGCTCTTTTCAGCATGCGACTTTTGCTTTCTGCCTTGGTAGCATCTTTGCTACCAAATAGTTGTGTAGCATGATGTTGCGACTGTACTGCTGTGGAACAGCTGAGGCTAGAACTGGATTTCTGACTGCATGAAGAGGTTGTGAATTCTCCAGAGGAGACCCAATGCTGAATACACCTTTGGGCTGTCTAGTTGAGGATTTTGGATGACCTGTCTGCTCCAATGTGGAAAGCATGTCACTTCTTGATAGATTTTGAGAGGGAAAATCAGACCCATAGGTTTTGGGGAAATTTGCATAGACTGGGCTGATTTGAACAACTCCCTCAGCACCTTGGACTGAGTCGATCACCACCTGGAGCTTCCTCAAAGAATTGCCGACTTTCTTGATCTTTCGCGAAGGCCAACGAGTGATACCATGTTGACGGCATATTCTTTTCAAGGTGGTTGGGCACACTGCAGTGAAGAGAAATGTGTAAGTAATGAACAGGCATTCTCATTTTTAACAGTTCAAGATCATACTGTGTGGGGTAACAGACAGGAGCAGACATTGTATCTATAACTAGAAAGAGACTACCATGAAGACATTCTCAGCACGTGCTGTGATAGCAAATGAGAGATGTCCTGCTAATCTGATTGATACGGGCACTAATGTCAGAATGTGACAATGGTATAAGGTGTCCAAATTGACAAATGCCAAAAAAGCAAAATCCTGTGGATTCATCATATTATCTGAATCAATTCAAATAAACATCTTGTTATAGAAATAATATTTGAAAAAAAAAAACCATAGCATAACTTACAAATATTTTATTTCAAGAGGAAAGTGTTAGTTACACTTCCAACTAAAAGAAATTATTTACACTACTACTAGAAGAATTCACTTGGCTCGTGAAGAATCTATAATTGCGCCATCAAGAATTCAACAAGATCCATTTCGATCAGTGTCAATACGAGATATATTGCTCTCAAAGAATCTGCATGACATAGGCATGTGCTAACCAAAACCATGGCTGGGAGAAGGTGAGGAGAGTCAGGAGACCTCATAGAAAGAAAAGGACAGACAATGAACTAGTCTAAAATGCATTTTAAGTAATACCTATTAACCTAACTAAAGCCTTTTTTTAATGATAACCTAACTAAAGCTATTGGAAGATTAGTCTCAAAGAATGTACAGTTTGGACAGACTAGTTTTTCCTTAAGTTCTTAACAATACTCTCTCAAACAAGATGTGCTAGTGGAGTTTATGCTACTCAATACTGAGTGTAACTGAAGCTCATGCTTCTTCCTGAGCTACGACCTGTTTTCTGTAACTAGAGCACACGCTTCGTCTTGAGCTGCAACCCATTTTCAGATGCCTCACCCCAAGGCTAGCCTCAAGGAGTAATCCTAAATGTTTCTAGACACTGGTTTGAACTCAGAGTGGAGACATGAAATGAGATACCAAATACAACCCTGCATTCTCATATTATCACTTATATAGGCAAAAAGGGTGACAACAGGTTCACTACAACCAGTTTACCAACAGAGAAGATGACAATAAACTTAATTGTACACTATGCCACTTACCTCCAATACTTTTTGCAGCATCTTTCAGACTCCCTGCAAAGTATTGCCGAAGAACTTGCAAGCTGACGGTCTTCTCTGTTTTTATTCGTCTCTTTTCCACTGCATTAGCAGTACTCTCAATGCTTGGCTTGCCAAAAGAAGAATCATCACCTTCAACATTCTCTTTACACAAACCTTGTTGATGCTGCTTGGAGTTGGACAATATTCTCCTTGGGTGTAATACTAGCTCAGGGTTATCCCAATGACCAGTAACATCGAAGTCCTTTGACCCCTGCTTTTGAGATTCCATTGGCACTGGAGCAGGATGTAGAATATTTTTGCCCTTCTGTTGGGCCTCAGTGAAACTTGGAGTCCACAACGATTTCTCCCCAGAAGTTCCTATGGAAGGATCAATTCCCGCCTCTGACATTTTGTTGTTATTAAGTCTTCCAGCAGAAATGGGTTTTGCCAAAGCAGAAGGCGCTACTTTATTTATGGAAAAATCGGTTTCGTTATCGAGTTCTTTCTCTGTGACAACTCGTAAACTCTGACAACAGCGTTTTATAATGACAGACAGTGAGTTGAGCCATCAATTTCTGCTCTTCATTGTTACTACAGTCCACAGGTAAGAAGAACTCCAAGACATAGTCAGTTGTTCTGGTGTAGATGGTCCTTAGACGTATGGCAACTGCAGCCCGTAACCCAAACATCCTAGCATGGTGAGATAGAGGGTATTCTGCCTTGCTGAGAGCAGTTATATCCATTGAGAAACACAACTGATTTGTAGCGAATGCTTTCCCAACCACACCTTGGCCTCTAAACAAGTGGTGCTCAGAACATGCATCATGAAATCCCCAAAAATGAGGATTGGCGACAAAGCAAGCAGCATCTACTGTAGAAACACAATCAACATAGTTTTCATCCGTATGTCGGCTTCCCTTCTTACCTTGTTGAATGCATGGGACCCATGTCTGAGCCAATGGCAGCTGATGTGTCTCACAGACCGCCCTCATGATCTCTAGAATCTCTGGCAGCACAACTTGGTAAGAAGTGTTGCTTGCCTGATAACAGAGTCTCACTCAATATTCCAGGAAGGAGATTTGGACAAATTATTTCTTTTTTGTAGGGATGACAGGTTACCTCTAGATGGGGAATAGTTAATACTTCAGAAGTCCTAAGATCAACAGCCTGCAGGTACGAGTTTTACTTGGACTTCAGCACAAAAGGAAAAACTAGTGAAGGACTCAAACTAACACTTCTATGGTAGGCCTCTGATCTGAAAATGCAATACACTATTTCTGAAACTTCTAGCAAATTCAAATTGATGTCCGACACATATACCTAGTAAAAGATAAAATTATGTTCCATATTGTCTGTAGAACCATGACCATACATGTGATTGTTAATTCACCTTTTCTTTTCCATAAGTTGAGTTGAACTCACAAACCCATGTTTGCATCTATTAGCACCTTCCAACCATGCTGCGGACTATGAAGTTCAATGCTGATATCCATTATTCCATATTTCATATTTCCACATAGTTAAAACATAGACAGAGACTTGCATGTCAGATTGCTATTGGTTTGAATATTTGGAATAATTGATATGCTTAAACTCAGTAGGTGGTGCCGTGGTGCTGATCTTATTCTTCTGCATTTTTGGAGCAGCATGGGAATCTGAGTTCACATCAGGAATGGTACTCGTTTTCTGATTTCTAACCCCAGGCAGCAGAAAATCCAAACACACCGTGGACTACAACATTGAATTCTTAGAAGTAAATAAAATAATCAGACCTGGAGAGCACTGCATATATTTTCAAGGTCAGGATGATAATTGATCTTTTGAGTAGTCATCACAACTTCGACAACACCCAAGCAAGCGTGACTGCCTCGCTCAAAAAAAGGAAGCACGAGACTGCCCCGAATATCATAGTGATGAGCATAATCAACCCGCAGATACTCCTCACTGCTAAAATATCGAACATCTGGTGTCCACTCCGGCAACCTCCCCAGAAAAACCCGGCCAGGCAAGCCAGCTACCATATCAGAATCCTCTTCAGCAGAAAAAAGATAGTTGGTTGAGACCATCCGGTAATTCACAAGCCGCTGACAATGGGGGTTGAGAGAGAAAGGTTGGCCACAAGTGGTAAGAACCTTTCTCCCTCCTTTCTTTATGGGAGCCCATATCTGGATAAGAACATCGCCATCTTTTGTTGATTCCTTAATGTGATTTAGTACATGAACTAATCTCTCTCTCACAGAAGCAGCAGCACCCGGGTTTGGCCTTGGTTGAATCCACCATCTTCTACTCAGTTCCGAACTTGGATTGATCATCCCTCCCCCATTCAAATTCCTACCCTCTTCAGCTAGATAAGAATCCGATTGCCCCGAAGACTTGGCTCCTGTTGTGATAAAGAGATTGAGTTCCAGCTAGAAATTCAATTTGGGTTTTGAATGTAGGTGGAGTATCAGTATGACCTGATGTTTAAGTCATCATAGCCAACATTTTGTGTAGTTTTGGAATATGAACTCCTGTTGCATAGCATAAGTGAAAACTAAGATAATTCAAGGAAACTGAAAGAAGTAAAATCACCTTCTTGAACATGATAGGAGCAGTTCATGCTCTCCAACCAACATCCTCCCAGCAAGAGATCATCCATGATACCAAAATCCATGTTGGTGTTGCTGGGGAAGAGGCATCTTCCATGAAGGGAGTTCACTTCAACAAGACATCAGGCAAAAAGTTAATTCAATCCAATAAGTGAAATCTCCTGCTGTGAAGTGAGAAGCACCAAAGATTAAACAAGAAAGAACCCAGCAATCCTCTGCAGATGTTTCCAAGATAGTTTTCTTTCTTTGATTTTCAAAACCCAAATCTGTATGAGTCTCAGAATGAAAGAAAACAAAGAATCAAAGTCATTTTAAGAACTGAAAATCATAAAACCATTAAACAGAAGGAGATACATCACAGTGGAAAATAAAAATAAAAATAAAAATACAAACTCACTTCTTGTAGATAACTCACTTCATGTAGTATAGTTCATTCTCTTTTCATAACTCCAAATCACTCACAAGTCACAAGTCACCCATAAAACCACAGAGAGGAAAATATATTAAAATCCCACAAATCTATCCCAGTTGTAGAAAAACAGAAATAACAAATGCCCAAGTAAAACCCACTTTCTGCAGATTCCACGCAGTTGGGTTTCTCCCATTAGCTTCATATTTATTCCAATCCCAGAAGCAGAAACACACCCAGGCCCCAGCCATACTTTTTCCAAAACATTCCACAAAAAACAACAAAACTTCAACACCCCACCAAAAAAAGAACATAATTAAAAGTTAATGAGAATGAAAGACACTCACGTTGTGGAGATTCTTCTCAAGTCAGAGATGCTTTATCTTTTTCTTTCTTCTTTCTTCCTTTTTTTTTCCCCCTACAGTACACTACAGCCTTTAGCCTTTTGTAGTTCTGTCCAAAGAGAATTCTAGCAAAGAGATATGGATAGCTACTCTCCTGACCCTATTTTAAAGGATCCTATTCTAGTGGGGCCCAAGCTGTTTGATATTCCCAGCCATCTTTGGCTCTAAACATGGCCAAAGCCAACAATTAAAACAGTGAGAGAGACAGAGAGAGAGAGAGAGCTAAACATGGCCAAAGCCAACAATTAAAACTGAAAGAGAGAGAGAGAGAGAGAGAGAGAGAGAGCTCCAAGAATAATGTCATCTCATGGCTCATATTCTCTTATTTATGGAGCAGTTGTTTTGAAATTTGAATAATATTTTACGGCTTGAATTTTCTCATCCAATGTTTTCTTTTTGAAATGAAAACATCATTTCTAGGCCAAATCCTATCATCTACTGCCGCATGTTTCTAAATTTAAGTTCTATACATGCTTTGTAGTAGAGGTGGGGTGAGAAAAATCTCTCCACAGGAAAGAAAAACAGCATTATTCGAATCTTTCTTGGTATTTCATCTTCTCTAACCATATCCAACTTTTCATCTCACTTAACACCTCCACTTCTTTGCATCTTGTAGCTCAAATCTAATCTTCGTCTTCAAACAAAACTGTAAGCAAAAATTGCTCTTAGTAGTATTTCAAAAGAAGGGGGGGCTGGAGGGGGGGCGGGGTTTTAATATTTTAAAAATATTGTTAGAAAATAAGAATGAATGAATATTGTAAAAGATTGATTTGAGAAGGGAGCAAAAACAATAATTAATAGTAAAATAAAATACACACAAAAATAGAAAAATAAAACAGAACAGATAAATCTAAAGCCAACCCCACCAAGTAAAAAAAAAAAACACTTTAAAAAAAGTCATAGGTCTTGATTAGTTTTTCTAGTGGTATTTCTCAATCATTGGAATCATACACTTATATAAAAATGACCCAAAATATAAATTAATATAGTCTCATATAAGAAAATATGTGAATGAGATTATGCGATTTCCATGTAGCAACCATGACATGAATGAATTCAAATTTCACGCATACATAAGGGCCTTAAGATCTTAAACTTCTTAACTAATTAAACAATGTATCGCGCACATTTGACTAAACGTTGGAGCCCAAACGAATTTGATTGAAACAACTCAAAAATTTCGAACAGATCGACTGAAAAGGCTTGATTCCAAATAGATCATTGCCAAACAGGCTTAACAAAGCTGTTAAAAGGGGGCCAAGCCATAATAATCATGACTAGAATATTGAAAAAAAATTCCAGAAGCAAGCAAACTATATTTTCTTACTTGCATATCGTACAAACATTTAAAAGTTCACTATGTTTATGATTCTAAGTGGATAGTACATTTTAGAGTGTTACACCTAGAGCCACTATAGTGTGTCTAGTGCCATGAAAGCCATCTGCGTGATCAATTGTCTCTTGGATCAAGTCTCCAAAACCACTAACATCAATTTGTCAAGTCATTGTCTTCCATATTCTCCTTAAGTGGTGATGGTGCTCAGGAATCACTTACCATGGATAGCATATCAGTGGTATAAGATGGTTTAACATAGGGTCAGTTTGTTTGGAGGTATTTATGTGGGGAATTCCAAATTCTCTATATCGGAAATTCCTGCCAGCAATAACAACTGCCGTCTTCCAAAAATTCTGAATTCTATATTTGAATGGCGAGGATTCTTAAGATCAACCTTGTGAAATGTCACTATTAGCCCGGAGAACTCTCAAAATTCCAAACACGCAAGCAAAGTGGTCCCAGTAGTGAAGGCCACCCACATGGGAATTTATTGAATACATCCCATTAGTGGACTTGCTGTAAATATATTTTTCAAAATAACCCACACAGCCACACTTGTGTGGTTGTGCATATTCTATGTAATCAAGAGGTGATTATTTCAATTCATTTTAGATTTTAATATTTAAAAGACTAGTTTGCTGCAGTTAATTAACATGTTTCATTTTTAGCTGTGCCCACTTTCAGTGACGCCCACTTGAGTGTATGACAACTAAGGGATGTGCTGTCATGAAAAGGTTGCGTGGAGTTCACGACAACGACCAGATCTATAAATGACCATCAAATAATCTCTTTTGGAAATTAAGGAAGATGAGTACTAATTAACCAAATTATAGAAAAGTTGGGCCTCATTACATGTCCAACTTATATCCTTCACTCTCGCCTCTTTAATAATTCCCTGTTGAAACCCCTTTTTATCTTATATTCCCAAAAATCCAATTCTATGAAAACAAATGGGGCCTAGATGCATGTGGAACACATTCTATAGTCAACCTGGACATGACCCCACTAAGCCCCAGGTCAGGTTTGAGATTTCCAACCAAATTATTCAGCCCACTAAACCGGCCTGAACCAAGCAAACTCTTTGTACTCAACTAACAACCTGATCCAAACACAGCAGAAGAACTTAGGATTGTCAATCCTATTACCAAACATGCCATGTTTGGGTCAGACCCTTAATTCAGTTGTAACAAAGCAGCTACAGTGTTATTCCTTCTCATTTCAAAGTTCACTTGGGCAGTGTTCCCAAATAGACATAAAATTTGTAACAGTCAGAATTCTTCATATGAAGTTTCTAAGAAATAATGGTAATAATAATAATAATTAGCAGTCAAATAACATAAACATAACTTTCAGAAGATGAACATATATACGAACAAGAGCTGCAAAAAGAAGTAAATCAAGAATTGAATAAAAACGTTGATTCTAAAGTGTTGCCATGGAAGAGAAGTTTAGATTGAAAACAACCATAATATTCAAGTACTTTTTCCGTGCTAAACACATGATTCTTCTTAATATGATAAACATGATTCTTCACTACACAAAACAATTGGTTAAACTGATCCAGGTAGAGAAGACCATGAATAACAAGAACTAACCACAAATCCAGATTTATTTATAAGTATAAGAAAAATAGACACAAGTAGTTCAGATGCAATTGATGCAAAACACATCCCCCTTATCGCAAAATTTGGACAAACAAGGCCAAGGTAATGCGTGTATTACTTATGTCAGACGAATAACGAGATGAGAACATTGCATATGAAAAATATTATAAATATTGTAAGCTTGTTATACCGTTCTCTATCAGCTTAAGTTTTTAAAGTAAGTGGTTGTAGGTCGAGTGAGTTTAAAAAGTAGGAAAAGAGTCTGAGGCCTATATTGCTAGCAAGTTCTTCGCAAAAGAAAAAACGAAGTAGAATCGTTCTCAATTTCCTACTCTAGAAGGTCTAATTTTTTGGGATCGTTCCAGCGAGACTTCCACTTGGAAACGGTAATTTACGTGTTTTCTACGGTATAATCCCGCGCGTGGTGACAAACACGCCCTTGGAATCCTAGTTCTTCTGTAACTGTCATTTTTCTTTCCCATGTGCTAAGGAAAAAGACTCCACACTAAATGCTAGAAGTGCATTCACATGAACCATTCACACTCTGGATACAGTAAAGAAGACCAACGACTTTGACATTCTCTAATGTTCTTCCAACCATTCATTTCATCAATTCAACCTTTTTGAACATGGAAATCAGGTTCTACCCCACCAGTCCACTACCAGAAAGAAAGAAAAGCATTAACTACTACTATCATTACTATCTATATATTTAAAGACTCATCTAACTTACTCTTGATAACAACTCAAAAAGAAATACCACCTCAAGGCAGCCATGGCCTATTCTGTCCACCCCTCTATTTTTCTTCTGCTCTTTCTCCTACACTTTGGTTGCCAGGCCACCCCCTCCTCCCCACATCATCATCATCATCATCAAGAGCTCAAGTCCCTCCATTTCTCTCTCTTCCAACATGAAACTATCAACAAGACAGGTTACATCATCGTCAACGGCGTGGCCGGTGAAGGTGTCACACAAACCACCACTCCCTTTGGAACCATATTTGCCTTCCAAGACCCCATGACAACCACACCTAATGCTTCCTCTAGAGTTGCAGGCATCGCTGAAGGCGCTTCAATTACATCCTCTCTTGATGGCCTTAGGAGCATATCGATGGCGAAGATTACTCTGAACTTGAAGGGATATAAAGGGTCTATTTCTGTTTTGGGAGGTACCCATAACATCAAGCCTTCAAATCATCCAGTGGTTGGTGGCACCGGAGATTTCATGTTCATTCAAGGCTATGTGAGGTCTTCTCCTGTCAACCTGGAGGGTATTACTGTTGTGTACAAGATTGAGTTTCACCTTTATTGGCCTCCCTATGCAGTCCATGCATAGCCATGAACAAGGAATGGCTCAGTAATTCATTAATCTTGTGAGAGAAGTGGTTTTGTTCATTTAAGGCAGTAGATTTAAGGAGTTCCTACTTCTTGATAATAATCATTTTTATCCTCTTAGTAAATTTGATGTTGGGATGCGAATGGATGATGTATAACAGACCCTGCTACTATTGAATACTGTTTTAACAATAGAATGCAGGGCTTTTAGCTTCTCTCTCTTTCTTTGAATGTTCATTTCATATTATAATAAATTTTTTGTCCTCATACCTCCTCCTCCTCCACCTTTATATTTTGTTTGTTTTTAATTTTTTACATTATCTTTTTACTTTCCAAGGTAAAGAAGGCATTGTTCACTTTTACATTTTTGGGTTTTATCTCTCCTTCAAAGTAAATAAGCAGAACTTAGTGTAGAAAATGCACTTTTTTGTATAAAATATACCTTATTTTCAACTAATAGAATAAGTTAAATTTCCATGAAAATCTAAGCTTCTAAATGGCACTTATGTGCCACCACCAATTCTATGTTTTTTTAACAACCACCAGACCAAAATGTCAAAAAGAAAGAAAAGTTGACTGAGAACCACTACCTACAGTCCTACGCAAAGGACAAGTTGACTCATAAATCAAATCACTGAAACCAACCACAATCATGGACTTGGGGACCCTTTTGCGTCCATTCCAATTGACCCAGTAAAAAAAGGAGAAAAACTGGGTTTAATGCTGCTGTAACTAATTTGCTTCTCTTTCTTATCTTCCCTCTCATTGAATTGTGTCTCTTCTCCACTGGTGGGTTGGTGGAGACACCCTCCATGAGATGCCCAGCCCTGGGGCTCACTTGCTTGGATGCCAATTATGGGAGAAAGGGGTTATGGAAAGGTCTATGTATGGTCCAAGGGTGTGCAAAGATGGAGGCCAACTGGTAGTCCTGACTCTTCAATTTTATGACGACAAAGTAAAACAAATTTTAGCCATTAGATCAAGAGTCAGCTTATGAGATTTTTGCATGACCAATCCAATGGCGAGCAGAAGCCGATGAATCAAAATTGGGCAAGTTCCAATTCATAGGGGGAAAGGGTGGGAGCAGTGGATGTCTGATGGGTAGGATTGATCATAAAAGTTCAGGTCAGACTCCTACTTGCATAATGGTGGCCTTGCCCCCTTGGGTGATTTCACTTCAGTGGCATAGCCATCTGGCATCTGCTATACAAACCACAAGGGTAAAACAAAGCTTTATTTGCATACTATTTAGAAATTAGTGTCATACAAAGGAATATAAGTTCACTTATCACCCAAACTTAAAAATGAGATGATAAATAATAATAACCCATCAGCAAAGCTATTGACCCAAAAAAATAAATAAAAATTAATACTAAACAGCTCGAATATATTTTCAGATCTGCTATCAACACCGTGGCTTGTGAAGACGAGGACGGTTACAGAACTTCCGACCATTTGCTTTAACAAATGCTGCTATACCCAAGCTCAGACCAGCAAAAACAAATGAGAGAAATAAATGCCGCATGTCGCTGGGTGCTGCAAAAGAAAATGTCACCAATGTAAAACTTATCTGTTCATCTTGTAAGAAAATGTTGGTGAATGGTAACAGATTACAAGCTCTTACAATGATCATGGATCACACTTACTCCCAAGCAGCCATGTCTTAATATTGTTCTTTAAGCACCATATTAACTTGTAGAAATAACAGGTATTGATAGGTTTATACAGAGAATAATAGGAACTAGGCCTCCAAGGAACCTTAGATTTCATTAGTATGGGGAACTTGTATTCCAATTTGCAACAGATACAAGGCCCTGTATGAAAATTCCTCAACATTTTTCTGATTGGATATTTCATGGCCTTGAAATAGATTGTTGGTTAAAAAAGATCAATAGGAAACGATAAAGATTAAAGATGTAAAAATTGAAGTCTGATGTGTTCCAATAACAGATACTTATGTTGTGCCCTATATACAGTTTTCAATCATTTTTACCTTTTCACTATGTCCACATGGGCCCAGGGTCCAGACACATGAAATTTCAAGCCACTGTCACTAATCCCGTTCAAGACAGTTTTTCATTACAGGGTATATCTCTGGAAATTCTTTATTTTTGGTTCTTCTTGAGAAAATACATGAAAGTAAGAATTAAAAATAGAAAAATAATTTCAAAAAACATAAAATCTCGTAGAATCTATACCCCAAAAGATGAGGAAGTTAAATAAAATCCGAAAAAGGAAGTCCAAGACTCTCAGATGTTGACGATATTTTTGAAAATTTTACAATATTATTAAGATTTATCTCAGTCTACAACTTTTCATGCCAAAATATCATAAAAGAACTGTAAGATATTGTATATTTTTAGGGCTCATAACCCCATAATAGCTCTTTAATTTTAACTGAGCTAATAAAAAAGGTTTAAACGGTTTGGCTAAGAAAACAAAGAAGCAGAAAAGTCTAGAAAATGTAATCCATACACGTATTCAGAAATTATTTTAAGAAAATGACCGTTAGGCTTTATTTCTTGAAAATAAAAATAAAAATGTAATTTTACATTTACCATGACTGCACAGCCCTGATCAAGAATGTTATCAAATGGATATATCAGTGCTACCTAGTAGGCAAATCAAATTCAAAAGTTACAGTTAAGCAGAAGCATGTGAGACATCTCACCTTGCCTGAGTGACATTGTTGCAAATATGAGCCCAGCCATGACCAATGCTGAAGCGAGTGGTAGTGACTGCAAAAGAGCATGAATTAGTCTGCAAACTGAGATATGTATCTTGAAAAGAATAAGGGGGTATTAAGTGATAATCAACCCCCCTAAGAGATCAAGTTTCTTATATTGAGCCCAAAATAACATACATGTTTTTATTTAAAGGTGTATACAGAACATGATGGAATTAAGTGGTGGGGACACTAGGGATAGTTGGATACTCCATAACATGAAACAAAATAACAATACTCTGACACTCTATGACACTGTTCTGATGATGTGGCATTTGCTTCATTTGTTTCAATTTTGTAAATATCAAAATAATTGCCTATTTAAGTATTCATATAATATCAGTTTTTCCCTTAGCTAATGATTAAAAGTTAATGATTAAAATGAATAGCACATCAGCTGCATCCAATGTAACTTCTGTTTGCAATAACTTTAAGAGAATACATAGATAGAATCACTCAACATAAACAAAGAACAGTTCAAAATCAAACAATAATGGATTTTGTAGATACCCTCCTAATGCAAAATAAAAAAAGAAGGAAAAAAGAAAACATAAGATTCTAACGTTTGCAAAGTCCTTGATTCTTTGGAATCTAAAAAAAATCAATTTGAAACAGAATAATATGACCAATAACTGATGCACATCAGTTGACACAATTTTCTAGAGTGGCCAATATGCCTACCGATACTGCTGTTCTGCACCATGACATCGATCACAAAGATGCATATTCATTGGTCGACTCCACCTCCCTAGGCAAGAATTATTGGCTGGAATTTCAATATTTTCATCAACTAAATGTCTTTCCACAGTTTATTTTTTATTTAAAAGCTTGAGCTCATTCTATCAGGTCACAAGGATATATTTTTCTTCAAATTGAATGATTCAAGCCAAAAGTGTTTTGAGTAGTATGTGGACCTGATATTTCTTTTCTTCGCAAGCGAACCTAAGTAAGAAGACAGCTCACATCTGTTCAATGGCAAACAACATTACAATGGTGTGTATATATATATATATATATATATTACTTTATTTTCTCATTCCTCCATGTTTTCAATCTTTTGTTGTTCTCTTCTGTTTTATTTGTTTATTTTATGATGATGTAAAGATATTGAAGATCCTTCCCTTATGCTGAGATACATATGTAAAGCTCTGATGGTTGCAGTGTTAAGGGACTTCAGAGAGCGCAGCCAAGTAGAACTGAATATAAACAATCAGCTGTAACCTTTTCCCCATCAATGCAGGGTATAGGATGAAAAATCAAACGCTTGTAAAAAAAATGGAAAACAAGCAATTCCAACGTCTCGTAACGGTCTGCTATGTTGAGCATTTTTTTTTTTTTTTTTTTGTAACAGTAAAATTTATTAATAAGAGGGAAAACTCATAACAAGCATTATTAGCACAGATAATAAGAAATTTGAGTTTCCTATGGAAGGCAAATCTATAATTAACATGGGTTTGTGAATGCACTCACTGTCAGAAGCTCAGGACTTCCAGTTTTCAACGTAGATGTCATATCACGGTTGACAGAAACGATGTAATGTCCATGTAGTAGATCAATTGCATCCTTTACAATTAAAAAAAAAAAAAAAAAAGAACCACCTGAAGATTAGGATCTATGTAATGTGAAAAACTAGAAAAAGAAAGAACAAAGTTTTTTTTTTTTTTTTTGGTGTGTGTGTGTGACAGTAGAGTTTTATTGAAGTGGACGAGAGTGTACAAAGACTAAACCAACAAAGCACAACAAGAAATATGAAGGTATAAGAGCATTGTACGATTCACAAATACAACAAAAAGAACTACACTGGAAGAGAAACACTAGAACCTGCACTGGACGTCTACCTTCTACTTAAATATAATAACGAAAGAAGTCAATTGCTCAGAGAAGGTTCATTGATGGCATTGTTCCAAAATAAATGTCCAAGAAAACCTCAAAAATTGAAGATCTTCTGATACTTTTTCCAAGAAAATGAAATTTCAAGAAAAAGATTCGTGATAGTGAATGTGTTAATTAACTAGATGTACAATAAAAAAGATAAACACATGCAGAAAACCTATGCTAATTTACAAATTCACGGCAGAGAACTCCTCTGCCACTAATAGATTGTCAAGAAACGCAACATGCTAAAGATGACAGGATGATTCAGCTATTTCCAAAGTACCATCATGTGAAGCTTACTGACCTGCTTTCTTCCATCACAAAAATTGTTCTGATAATATCGGGACATGGCATTCCACCCATCCATCAGAATTCCAGGCACAGTCTGCTTTCCATATCTAGCCACCCAACCAAAGGACACAGTTTAAGATAAAAGTAAAGCTCAAAAATAGATCCTGGTCAGTTCATTTTATGGTCTTAGATGGAGCTGTTAGAATGTAGAGATAACAAGAAAAAGTAATGTGTATTTTCACCAACTGGATTGCAAATTTTCTAGTGAGTAAAAACATTTTGGTGGGCCCATTTTGGATCAAATTAAACCCCTGAAATACAACCAATGCATGTGAATTTACACCGCCCCGACTTCAGTATTGATTGGAAAGAGAACCGACAATGGATGGAAAGATATCTAGCAATGGACTAAGGCAAGTAATTTATGCCATTGATAAAGTTAGATATATTTGGTCATACATATGATAAACTGATTTTTGGGAAATTTCCACGCCAGTATAAGACCTTCCTATAACAGACCCCCTCACAAAGTTGGTAAGGATGCTCAATTCTCACTTTTTTTGGTGCTCTCACCAGAACAGTACCAATTTCTTATTTTAGGATAAGAAACCTTCTGTGGGGCCATCCTGATGCATGACATAGTTGTCAATTTTTTTGGGACCCCACTTTGGTTTCTTTTCTGATTGAAACATTTCTGCCGGGTTGGCATTTCAGTGTTTCATTTTGGAGTTTTGTTTCATTGAAAATTAAAAGAATTGTAAAATAACTAACATACAAAAACTAGCAAAACAAAAGGTTATACTGTCTAATTCATTCTACTAAAGCAACAACGCATATGCTAATTCTATATGCCAAATAAATAATATATAAGTCGTGTTTTAGTGGCTGAGAAAAATTATGACATCTATTCTCAGCTGTTTGTCATTTGTCAATGTCATAGCCTAAAACAACATAAATGAACACTTCCACATAGTCAC
Organism: Camphora micrantha; assembly: GCA_003546025.1. Classification (NCBI taxonomy): domain Eukaryota; kingdom Viridiplantae; phylum Streptophyta; class Magnoliopsida; order Laurales; family Lauraceae; genus Camphora; species Camphora micrantha. Next base: position 1,956,419 of record QPKB01000003.1, on the reverse strand, counting down.
TATAACAGTACAGAGGGGATGTACATTATATCAATATGAAGCCCCATTCTGTTAAAAAATTGAGAAAGTTCTTCTCACTATCGTCCTTGTTCAGTCGCAATTTGGACTGAAATGGCTGAACTCATCTGAAATCTAGACCAAAGTCTACACGGTCAGTCGGTCACCTGACCACTGAATAGTTCCACATGTTCAGCCAAAAAGAACCAAAATTCACTACTAAGATGCATGCCAATCATTGAGAAAATGGGGATGTGTAGTACAGTATGTGGGTTAGGGGTAGAAAAAAGATGGTTGCTATCGACACTTAAACCCCTGATTTGGTCACTCAAAATTTTACCGCTTAATCCCTTTTCAGAAAAGATAAACGAAATGAATTGCACTCTTAAAAAGAAATACCTGACCAAGTCTCTTTTCAAAGCAGGAGTTCCAGCATATTGAAGGCTTATGTCATCTCCATGATTTGCCCATACTGGAGCAAAATAATAATAATAATACCATAAAGTCTGTTAGACTTCCTAGTCACAAAATATGGTAATTAGTCAAAGCAGATATCACAATTAATCTAGCAGCAATTACCAAGAGTTCTTCCTTCAGAAAATAACATTTATAAATACTCACATATTTTAAAGCTTTCATCAAATTTTGGATGTGCACTGATAGTTTCGTCAGTTCCAAAAATCCCTATTTCTTGAAGTTCACTTTCCAACATTTTTCTTCCAATCATGCTCTGCCAATCACAGTTGAGCATTACAGGGAGGATAAAGTACTTTGTCATAACAAAAGCCACAAAAGTATGTAATAATGTGATGATGGCATCAAGCAGGTTATATCAACAATAAAATAATATAATTACAATAACATTGATAGTAATAATAAAGGGCACTCGCTAGCTAACAGATTCAGTGAAAAAAAAATGCAGAAGTTTTCGCAGAATGAGGGTCTGGTTCTTACTGAAAAAAAAAAAAAAGAAAAGCAATATGCTATAAAAAAGAAAAACATATGCTATCTAAACAAAGACGCAACAGAAATGCTCTAGCTGTTCAAAGATATATTAAGTAGATCTTCCAAAAAAACTAAATTACCTGAGTAACATTTGTACGATCTAAACAATCAATGCAGTTGGTCCTCACAACTCCAAGTTGTTCCTTAACTTTCTCACCATTTGTTTTCAACATAAAATACCTGGTTTCTCAAAAGGATAAACACATATAAACAGAAGAGAACAAGTTATTGCAAAATCTTTGTAAGGGTCACAAATAGCAACACAGCTCAGATCACGTGCCCCAATATAGAAATTAGATGATAAGTACATAACAAAGTACAAATTTAAGCAATATTTAACTTTTAGATGTAAAAAAAGACTGAACAAAAATATATAATACCAAGGATTAGAAGTTTATTTTGTCATCCATCAGCTGCATGTGTCTTTAATAACTCATTGGTCACACAGGGTTATTCATCTTCTTAATAAATCAAGATGGAAGATCAGAATAAAGTTTTGGAAGAAAATTCTGACATTTGTGTCTACTTAGCGACATCATTGTTCACGATGCAGGAACAGATGTATCATCATCCTGAAGTATAGGACATCCGCTAAGCAACATCATTGCTGTCCAAGATATGAAGAGTTCCCGTGTGCATTTTCCCTTTATCTTTCATTCATCTTCTAAGTTACACATGAGGCGCTTTTCTAGAAAGAGGACATCCCTTTGGGCACTCTTCTAGAAAAAGTTGAGTCCTTCAGTATTTCTAGGTAAGGGACAAGTTTTGGAACACTCATGTTAGTTATGGCTGGTATTTCCTTCCTACTACTGCTGGCTACATTCGGTTAAAGGATGGTTTTGGTAAAGATAGCCTACACTTGTTTAATGTGTGAGTTACATTACCCAAGTACCCTGCACTTTCAACACTTCGTTGCTTTGTATAGGAGCTGTTTCCAATCTTCTTAAACAGCATTCCTTTAATTTTCTCTTATATTTAAGCCACTCATATGTCACATGCCATTGGATAAAAATCATTCCAAGTGGTATGATTCACATCCATTTGGAGTTAATCATGCCCCTCAGCAAGATTTAATCCAATGTAGAATAGAACTCTCATACCAATACCATCACTTATCAAGAAGGGAGGCAGAGATCCAAGCGTTTGCCCCCATAAAATGTCAAAGTTCCAAAGAACAAGTCCCTAAGGGCCCATTTGACACTTTACTAGATTAGTAAAATTCAAGTAAAGCCTCCATTTTTCATACAAGGGGTCACATCAATAGCACTTTAATTCAAAATTCCCTCCATCTTTTTCAAAAAAAGTCAAAAAGCAACCTCCTTTCTCCACTAAAAGACATAAAAAGCTCCACTTTTCTATACAAAAAGTCAAAAAAATTTCATACCAAACAACTAAAAACAAAATACCATCATAATCTCATAATATTTTATTCTCCCTTGATTTGATGCTTTACTATACTTTATTTTGCATGTAAAATTACCAAATGGGCCCTAAGGAACCTCTTTCATCTACGTCCAGTACCAACACATAACCACGACATACACAAGATCTGCATTAAGCAAGAGCCGGAAGTGCCACTTCCAAAGGCAGCTAAACTGAATGCTTGATATGTTCATGTTGGCAAACATTGTTTGCAAATTTGCATCAAGCATGGAAGAAAAAAAATCCTTAACTAGTTATACTCATGCCAATTCTTCTATAGATACTGTAAACAGGACACCACTGATATAAAATGCAATGGGCATAATTTGATTTTTTATAGGCATTCTAGGATGGATAGAAGTATACCCGTGTTTCTTAAGGTTGTCCGCAATTTGATCATAGAGAATAGAGAGGCGATCAAAATGAATATGGCCACAGATCTGATGAAAATCGAAGTGTATGTATCTACAATATATAGCAGGACTCAGCCAAGAAGAATGAGAATTTTGAGAATTTTCTACATTAAATATATAAGAAACCAGATGGACTCACCTTATATCATCGCTAGAAAGATTCTGCATTGCAGCTGCATACTTTTCACTCAAACGTCCCTCGTTTCCATGCTGATGAATATCAAACAGATGAAGGTCAATGAGTAACAGGTTCAATGCATTAATGTGCATACTGCATAGCTTCTACAAATTCTTCAATAAATACAGGGGTCTGGTTCTTATAAGAAAAACAGGTGCCAAATGTGTGAAAATCATTTTTTGTACATCCACAGGGGACATGCATTCACTTTTTTTATTTTTTTTCAGATATACCTTATTCACGAGATCAACAACTAAGACTGATTTATATCGTTTTCTTAAATCCAAAAAGTGTCGTTCGGCCACTCGAGACTGCAATGAACACAACATTATGATCAGCTTTGCATGTTTCACAAAAATAATAATAAAGAACACGAACGACATTGCATTAAGTCTAAAAGACTTGCACACAAACCACCCCACCGCCAGTCTGCCAGAAAAGCAACTGCTAAATGAACACAAAGAGAGAAAATAATCGATACACTCACTGCTTCCTCAGGCTTCACAACCTCAAAGTTAGGCTTATATGTCAAATCAACTATCTGCTCCCATAAGATTGGTATAGAACCCCGAACCTACAAGAGAGAAAATATAACAAATATTAAATCAACTGGTCAAAATTGGAAAATGAGATAATTCAGAATATTCCAAATCAAACTCAAAAAAAAATTGGCATAAGAAGATATCATTCATTAAATTTCAAACTATGGTCTTTATATTTAATTTCTTTTTGGTAAAAAAAGAATGTTATTTCCATATCCAAAATATACAAGAGATTACACTATACAGTATATATGCTGTAAGAGCTGCATAAATGGTAGCTAAAGCATAAAAAAAGGGGCAGCGATTCAACACAAACCAAACAAAGAAATCATCAGAGAGATCTCAGTCAAACCAAAAAAGAATCATTTAAGAGAGGTGAAAAGATTGTTATCATTGTGGCAAGATTCTGTGGAAATTTCCCTTCCTCTCTTTTTTTTTTTTTTTTTTTTTCTCTTTTCTTTTTTTTTGTGTACAGGTGGTAGGTGGGTGGGTGTTCAGCCATTGTGTCTCCCCAACTACAACTTTTATTCCCAAGGATGTGAAGGACAAATGGGATTGAAAGAAGAATCCTTGAGGGGATTTTTGTTCCAAGAACTTTCTACAGGGAGGCTTTAGCATCCTCAATAGCTTTTAGTGAATTCACTCTACCAAGAGTTGAGTTTTTTTTTTTTTTTTTTCTATTTGGCTTTTATTTCTTGGACCAAGGATAGTATGTCGGAAGGGGAGTGGTGATGTTTATAATTCATCTATTTGGTGCCTACTGTGTAAGGAATGGGATGATATTATTGGTCATTTGTTCGCTCTTTGTTTCTCGCTACGGCTTTATAGTGCATTTTTCTAGGTTGTTCACCCTCACTGTTTTTGTAGGCACTCTTCAAGATGCAGTTGCGTTCAGGTTCATTAGATAAATGGAAAGCTCAGATGAAGATCAGTGTTGGCAGTTGTCGTTTGTTCATTATGAGCAAGACAAATGAGGGGATATTAGTTTCAAAGAGCTTTTGGAGGAAGTTGTCTCAAATATGTAGAATTGAGGTTTGCAAGATGGGTTTTTCCATTTTGAAAAGGAAAGTGTTTATAGGGGTAAGTACTTTGAATAATCTTTAAGTAATTGACAAAACATATCTATATCTAAGGACACTTATAAAAATGGCCCTTTAATTAAGTGGCACTCTACTATCGCATAACACTCCACTAGCATGTCCCCACTCTTCCCACTCTGCAATGACTAATTATCCAATGCTACCAAAGCTATCACAACTAAGTTATTTTCAATTTAACCAACTCATCTTCCTTATTCTCATATCCACTCAAATTGAACTCTATATTTTTTTTTCTTTGATACATTAAGTTTCAACCCATTTAATTTAAAAGCCTTTCTCCAAAGTTCTAGTTGATCATTTACTTGCTTCCTTGTCTGACCAATTTTTACAACTGGTATTTTCCCCTAGCATACCCTTTCAGATAACGTAATGGGCAAGAGCACTGTCGAGCCCACCTTTGATCACATCCATCACCCACTGTGAATTGCAACCAGGCTCCCAAACTGTATAAATTGTTGGATTTGAGATGCTTTTTTTTTTCTTTTTTGACAGCTGATTTTGGGGGTTCCATAACTCGATCATCTCAGATCTCAAATCCTTTGAACCTGAGCTTTGGTGGACCCCTGACAAGCATAGCACTGTTCATCCTCTCGGAGGTGGACCCCACTAGGCTCTCACCAATGATCTACATGGGCAAGCTTGCCAAAGAGATCATGATTCTTCATAACTCATCATCTGAAAATAACATACACCAAGAAACTACATCTTGAATATCTGCCCCTAACAAAGCTGAATGAATAGGGGTTCAAAGTAAACCCATGGTATAAACTCTAAAGCTGAATAAATAGGGGTTCAAAGTAAACCCATGGTATAAACTCTAATTGGGAACTCAAATCCTCCCCCCCCGCCCCGCCGCCCGCTCACCAATCCGACACATGTTACTGCTTGTATAACGTTGATACAATCATACAACCATTAGAGATGCATTCCTTCATTGTCCATCAAATTACCTACCTCAACACGCTATTCTAGACCTTCTCTAGATCAATACGAACCATATGAAACACAATTTATATCTACTATATTTAATCATAGATATAAAATATGAAATACATAGCCATCTTATCACAAGATTTAGGGGTTAAGCAAGTTTGGCAACTAGACCCATAAAAATTTACAAATACTCAACCCCTATACCAGTACCTGAGTTGAACAGGACATAATTACCCTTGCACTACTACAACTGACCAAAAGATATCAAATAAATTGGTGAGCATAAATAGAAAATACAAAATAATGCAAAACCAAGACAGTCAAGCTTAGCACAAGTACAATATATTACTATATACAAAAACATACTACTTTACCTGTACCAAGGATGCAGTATATCCATTTGATCGCATAATCTGCTCACTTTCCACAAAGTTTGCAACATAGCCATCTGGATCAGCTCCCCTTCTCCATAGTCGAGTACCTATCAAAAGCAATAAGCTTCATTTGCAATCAGATCATCATGATCAGGAGGTCATTTGCCCACCACATTTCAAAAAAGAATATACACATTAAATTTGTATACAATCCAGCCAATTTATGAGGCATGATGATGTAATAAGCAAATATATAATCAGATAAGACCCAAAAGAAATGATATTCTATCAAAAGAAGTAATATCAAATGATAATAAAATTGATTTATCAAAAGAAATGATATTTCAATATTTCTCCTATAGCTTTCAAACGCAATCATGATATTGATTTTACAAATGCCCCATTTAAAAATTTCCACAAGTGAACCAATTAAATCTTTCAAGAAGAAGAAACAGAGAGCGATCTCTTTAAAAGCTAAATATAAACCAACTAAACAACAAGTCAGTTTCATCAATAGACTGAATTATCTTCTACTGCCAGCATTTTGAACACATAAGTTAACCATGAGAAAATTGTTGGTGAAAGCAAACCCTTCATTCATAACTCATCAACTGTTATAACTTGGCAGTCTATAAATGTACCACCTATCAAATAAATTAAACAATAGTAAAATTCAGAAATTATAGTCACCCATTGAGAGAAAAAAATGTGGTGAACTGCTAGTCAAACCAGTTTACTCAATTATAAGCAAATGCGGTAAATCAACCAGGATCAAAGCAGTAATGGAAGCAGCTTGAAGTAGATTCAACTGATTTAAATGCAGCAACATTGTGATCACCTTCAACTGTTATTGCTGCAAAGCAATAACCACAGGTCCACAGGGGTGAGACCTGAGGGTGGGTAGGCAGGCATAAGTTATGGTAGTACAGTTGACAATTAAATAGATAATATTATAGATGATGATGATGATGAAGATGACAACTTAAATAGTATTATAGAAACAAAATTATCATGTAAAATTGTAAATATAAACAATCCCTACCGCATCAAATTTTTTATTACCTTGACTATCTTGTTTCATCAATTTTGCTACTTTAACTATATCAAGATTATACATTTTAACTTTTAATGATATATCAATTCCATTGTATTTCATTATGTTTACACAGAAGCATCAGCATATTGTGTAATCTAGAAAAAGTGGAGCAACATCTATACCATACTTCAATTTAACTCAATATAACTCAATATGTGGGAGGAGATCAAACACAAACCACAAAAGCATGCTTTGTATACACTGCAAATGAAACCAATATCAACAGTAATATCAATCAGGGGAGATTTTTCAAGCTTCACTAAAGTAACAAATAACATTATAACAACACATAGATAACATCCTAGGGGTTGCTGCATGGTGCCAGTAATCCTGCTTAAGCATAACGGTCGGCACAATACGGAGATTAAAAACCAAAATCTAAGAGAAGGATAAATGCAAATTTTTAGATACCTGTTCTCCTTGTGCACCTCCTTGCAATAAGAGTAACATCTACAATCTCTTTACCAATTTCTGCTTGAAAGTTTTGAAAACCTGATGGTGGAGTTAAGTAAAACATGAAAAAAAAAAAGAAAAAGGGAAGAGAGAATAATACATGGGCCTGGAGAAGCTAAAGCAATTAAAACTTTAAGGATACTTCCTTGGATGACTGGAAGCAAGTAAGGTTCAAGCTGCATACAAGGGAATCATGATAAAAAAAAAAAGTTTTAGAAGCAGGTAAAGTGAGGCGTACATTATTATAAAAGAAAACATATTAGTTTGTTGTTTTTTTTTCGGAGATTGATGAGGAAACACATGATTTGTGTCTCTGTATTAAAGAATGGTAGAAACATCTCTCACCTTGTTATCAATGAGCACCTCTAACATGTAATTATTCCAAAGGAACCTAAGGTCCGCCTGTAAAAAGCAAGATGATAATATGTCATGGACCACAGCAGATCAATGGTCTACAATTACTTGGAAATAGGAGATGCCATAGGTCATTTACAAATTAATCTCAATAAAATAATGATAAAACCCAATTTTTATCATCTGAAAGTTCTTTTTACAAATTGTTAACTCTCACTCTTTTCTGACATTTGGACAATGATTAATCGGAGGCATTTGCCGCACTTCTCGTGTTACTTTAAACTTTTTGCTACAGTTCTCATGTCACTTCCATTAGGCTTCAATAATTCCATGTTTGAACAGAATCCCTCATGCCAAATGAAAACACAATTTGGAAGCCAAATCATATGGACAACAAAGGATGACATGAAAATAAAAAAAGCCCTCAATTAGAGATAGAGGAACCACTTCCAGCATATAATAAAGATTTGAGCCAAAACCCTTCATCTAAGCCTTTTTCCAATGAATCTGCATTGGCAGGAAGAGTTATATTAACAGCCTATATAATCATCTAGCGAATAACTAAACAAGAATGTCTCCATGAGCTTTGGAGAACACCATGTAGAAATTATCACTGTTGCTGGAATGGTTTCTTACAGTGTCAGAGAGATGCCATGCCAGGTTCACATCAATAGAAGTAACATGCCAGTTTCACAGTTCACACACACATATATATCTAATTAGAGATAACCACTAAAGTTAAGAGATACAACCAAATGAGAAATATTCATTTTAAGTCAACCATCAAGAAGAAAATTACCTGTCTCCATAATGGAAGTAGCTTTGACTCATCACCCAACTCATGCAATTTCTGAGCACTACAAAACAATGACATCAAAAGTACAGGCCATAAAATGTTTAAAAAAAAAAAAGCTATGCTAAAAAAAAAAAGAGTATAGCTAGCTATATGGCATATGCAAATGTTCACAACATGAATGGAGAATCCATTCCATGTATAACTAAGAGTATTTAAAAAATGCCTACTACAAAAATATCAGTAACCTCAGAGTGAGAAAGAGCGACAACTACAAAAAACACCACTAACCTTAGAGTGAGATTGACATTGTAAGAGAAGTATAGACCATGAGTTCTCTCTGCAGCATTTAGGAGCACAGAAAACTCAGTCTCCATCCTTTTCTGTCAAAAGGTAGCACAGATAATAATTATGTTTAAAGTAAATGGTGCACCATGAGAACAGCAAACAACAGTAAAAGGGTACTTGTAACCTGTTCTGCAGACGAAGCTTTTAAAGAATTATTGCATGGCAAAATCTCTAAGGATGAAACTCTGTAGATAGGATGCCCCAAATATGATCCCACAGATTCACGTCCTGTTATGACTATTACATATGCCCCTACAATTAGAAAAGAAAAGGATTTAGGGTGAGATTATTTAAATACACAAAAACTCCAATAAATAAATAAATCAAACTACAAGTTGTTGCAACAATTGAGAGGTTTTTGGAAGGGTTTATAATTAAGTATAAATTGTGTGGTTGTAACAAAAAAAAGTAACATAATAACATCTGTCTATACTTTCATTTAACAAATGTTACCAAAATCCATTAAAAAAACAAACCGGTTGAGATGAATTGAATCCATTCATGTTTCTCCTTGCAAAAGAATGGATAAATAACCATTTCTAAATTATCTTCAACTGTTGGTCATTGGCAGCTGTAATTAGAGCCTAACCCAGACTGTCATAATGAGAATGAAACTATCTTCAAAATCAACTGTCATAATGGATGTACAAATCTCACCAAAAAATTTTCTATAGCACATTCTGAGAGGTTATTCCTCTAATACCATTGCTTGACCATTACAGAAGGTCACAGAGCCTTGGAGACAGGCTTCCATCTTTATAAGAATGGAAAATTGCACTCATGCATGCCCATGTGTTCAAGCATTCCAATCAAATTTTGTACAAATTCCATAAAGTTTTAAGCATGTTTTTTGATGATCAAAAATAAAATATAATTCAAAATCATGACAATTAAAAAAAAAAAAAGCTTGCCTGCTACAAGCTTCAGCATTCCAATCACACCATACACCATTCGAACTTTTGGAGCCTTTGATTCCGGAAGTTGTCCTATAAACCAAAAAACAAACCCAGTAAACCACCTTTACTTACCAACAAATCAATTATCTAAAAAGCCCAACTTGAATTTGATTGAAACAAGATACAAAAAAAAAAACACAAACCCAACTTGAATTTGATTGAAACAAGATACAAAAAGCACAAAAAAACAACTAACCAACAAGACTCATCGATCCATCCACCCTACTGATCACTAAATAGGAATCAGTAGTTCCATCCGTTGGCTCCACCACATACTGATCTGGCAATTCCCACAGTCTCATCCGAGTATAAAGCTGCATCGGTGTCCCAGAATCAACCTTCTCCATTTCAACTTCAATCCTATTCTCTTACCCCCCCACAGAAGAAGGAAAAAAAAAAAAAAAAATTCATCAGCATGCATGAGCTAAAAGACTTCTCTTTCAGAACTTCACTACAGAAAAGGACAATAGATTTCCTAATGCATCACAGTTTCCCATAGTTTTGGTTTCTCAACTTTTCACGTTTCGCGGACAAGCGAGGAGTATGGAAACACTTTTCCATGAAGTACGAAGAAGGAAATTTATTTTCTCAACTTTCGTCACCACGTGTGGATTGATTCTCATAATAAATGGTAATGATACTGTAAAAATCCAAATAAAGTGCCCTTTATTGAATATACAGAGAAATACATTGGACGTCGAGAAAAGCTTCTACCTTTTGCCTTCAATTATCACTTTACTTTCCAAGGAAAATGAAATCCATGCAGAAGAAATAAAATGTTTAGAGAGAGAGGGAGAGAAAAGTAGAGGAGGAAAAAGAGAATGGAATACCTCAGTCAGGAAACTGCAAAGGAAGAGAAGGCGTTGGATATTGTTAGTTAGCAACTCTATATAATCATAAAGTGAAGAAAAGTAGAGAGAGAAAAGTTAAGAGTGAGAAAGAGAGAAAAAGGGATCTGGAATTCTTCCGGTTTGAGAGGGAGAAGGAGTCTCAGACTCTCAAGCAACAGCACGTAACTGCAACAGCACCATTCAATAGTCAGACCTGCGATTTTAATTGAGTTTAACCACTTTGATCCGCATCACAAGAACTCCACAGAGTGGTGGGCCCACTATTCTTCTTCTTCTTCTCTCTTTTTTTTTTTTTTTTTTTTTTTTTTATTTTTAATAATGACCACGGATATCACTAGGTCTTTTTTTTTTTCACCCATGAGGATTAATTTTTTTTCCGCACTTACTAAATCCATACAAATGCACACCAAACAAATTTGAGGTGGTTTCATATAAGGCGAAGAAAAGGCTTGTTTGCTTTTATTATTTTAT